>JALPQI010014914.1:0-36717 GCA_025490895.1 Thaumatotibia leucotreta | reverse complement strand
GACTTTGGGATATCGCGTCGTAAGCTCTACCTAAGCCAATTCCAACTAAATGTTATTAGAAGCAAAAGTCAACTTAGATTTACTATGTTAGTGTGATTGATTACTGATTAATATGCTTATCAATAGGCTTACTTGAATAAATAATAGTTTGAATATCGTTTTTACTGTTCTTACCTATACCTTTAATGTTGTCACTATTAGTAATCCACTTATCTGACAATGAGAATGTAATTTTGTTCTCTAAAAAAAGTGTTAAAGGTTAAATATCAAGTTGAATGTCTGTTGAGCTTTCTTTGAATTTTTTTTATAGAAAACTCGTTAGATATCGTCATAACGTCTAATGAATGCGAAATTTCATTCATTAATTATAATTACCCTACCGTTGTTTGCCGCCTAATTGCCTAATCGGGTGATATTGTTTTTGGTCTCGCGACAATGAAGGGTGATTCCTCGATCCTGGCGCCGCATATTTGGTGCCGTGATTAATGTGAACCGCAGTATTGAAGAATAGCTGTAATTCCGCGCTTAATGGCGGGAAATGTTACTGTATTGAGTTGAAGGCAGGAATTAAATAGGTACTTATTTCTGTTTTTGCTGATACTTGTAAATGTTAAATTCTGTTTGTAATTTTTTTGTATCATTAACTTTTTTCGACATAACACGGATATATATTTCGATGGCATTTATTGTTATTTCCTTCCTGTACGGCCCATCTACCGATCAACGTAGTATGGCTTTGGAATTTAATAATATCTTGTGGAAGAAACTAGTACTGTACTATAGAGAATTTCCATTAACTCTTCGTGCTCCCTCGGCGGATATTAAGATATCGTATCGAGATTTTACTTGGAATTGCAGCTTTAATACAGAAGCATATTATCTGTAAAATGCAGGGTAGGTTTATACCAAATTCGAAATAAGTTATAATCATAGTTGAAACTTCTTAATTATTAATGAATTCAATCAAATGGACGATCTAAAAATTACTCGTAAAATGTCCCACGTGAAATGCTTTCAGAAAACCATAAAATGAATATGTTCATTTTGTGGCCACAAAGTAAGCATTTTGTTTTTATTGAAGACACTCGTTGTAATAAGCTCCCGAACAGGATTCGTTAACAAAAGACTATTCCAGCGGAACTCGTGGAATATACTTTGCCACACCGTTCCTGTGGTTATCCACACTCGAACTCTCTGTGATTGTTCGGCAAAATTAGATTCTTCATGCTAAGAATGTCTCCGTGAGTACCAAAAGTTAGTGACCTGCAGTTTGTAATAGAATATAAAATTGTTCGTCAATAAGGCATCGTTTTTATTCTTGTTTATGAGAATCTATGAGTGCTATCTATCGAGTCGAATCGGTATAAAGTACTCTAAAGATATTAAAAACTGTTAGCTTTCAAGTAGTTTACGCCTTCTCATATAGTTGAAACGTGCGGCTACTAACAGGAATTCGATTATTATTAAGTTTAAGATTAAACATTTTAGTCTTATTTTGTTTATTTATCATCATAAAAACCTAAGCTCGACTATTTCGAAGTTAAGTAGTGTATTTTTCTGTAGCAACATCAGGCTAAACAATTATTTATACAAGTGCGTAACGTAACGAGATGTTATCTAAAGATTTCTGCTTTTTAAGACAGGTGAAAGCGAGAGTTACGTTTCCTAGAATCACTTAGATATACAGTTTAATGATTAACGAGTTGTGATCACGGCTTGAGATATGGAAAATATTAAACATAGATTTAATTTGAATTTCAGTAACTATGTATTAAAGTATGTAACTACTAAAATCTAACAATTCAGTAGTTTAAATAGTTGTGCTTCCAATTATACAATAGAGTAGGCATTTTACTATTTTTTATCATATTATTGTATTTTTTTATGAAAATGTTTGCTGAGAGAGAGAGTGTTTAC
Organism: Thaumatotibia leucotreta; assembly: GCA_025490895.1. Classification (NCBI taxonomy): domain Eukaryota; kingdom Metazoa; phylum Arthropoda; class Insecta; order Lepidoptera; family Tortricidae; genus Thaumatotibia; species Thaumatotibia leucotreta. Next base: position 34,800 of record JALPQI010014914.1, on the reverse strand, counting down.
AAGATTTAGATTGAAATATATAAAATTGTATTTCAGAAACAATTTCTCAATAAAACTTCTCTTTAAAGGTATATTATTTTTATAAGTTTTAACTTTATTTTTAGTTTAATTTGTAATGAATGAATGAATATTTATATCGTCTCCCGCTAATAGATAGCAAAAATTGCTATTTATTAGCGGGAGACGATAATACTGTAATGTTAATCAGTAAGACTGAAGTTAAAATAAGTTGAAAATTACACTGAATGTAATTCTGATTAATAACACTTACAAAGTTATTTCGGAATATTTACAGCTACGAACAAAATACATAGGATACGTGATATTACATATTTTAATCCTAAATTCTACTCACGTTTAGTCTATGAAGGGTATTGAGGATTAATCTTTTGGAAGGCCGCATTTTATTATTTGTGTTTTGAGCTACGTAGGTATTTGTTTTCGAATTCGAATTTAGACAAGTTTTTCGAAACTTGATAAAGTAAATCGGAATATATCTGAAATTGATCCTCTCACAAAGGTAAAAACATTAATCACTGCCATTCGATATTTTACCCGTTCCCGCGAATCCAAGTTGGGAATATACTGGATTGTGATGCCCGACAGCTGACAAAACCAAAACTGATAAATTATTGCCTCTGATTTCAAATGGAATGAACAGAAGATGGTCAATTAAATCGGGTCAGTGAGGAGAGATTAAAAACTATACTATAAAACATAGATAATCTTGTTAGTAGTTTAAAAATATTCCTCAGAATGTGAAGTTAGTTTTATGGAATCTAAATAATTATGGTGCTGAGTTTAGAAAAAACCGGCCAAGTGCGAGTCGGACTCGCGCGCGAAGGGTTCCGTACCATTATCAATTTATTATTAAAAAAATACAGTTAAATCAACCTACCTCAAAAACTATAAGAGATAATTTAATCAAACCAAAAATCGTTGATAGAGTTTATTAATGCGCACAACATATATTTTTTTTAGAATTTTATATTGCGTAGTTTAAAAAATAGAGGGGGGGGACACATTTTTCAGACTTTGAGAGCTGATATCTCGAAACCGATTTGCTTAAATAAAAATGAGATTTATGAACCTTCACATCATTTTCAAAGACCTTTCTATTAATACCCCACACGCTTATATACAACTAAAAAAAAATTTCTATCCCTCAGTTACATGTATGGAGGGCCCCCACCCCAATGGTTTTTTTTACAATTTAATATCATAATCCTGTAGCGGTTTATATAACACATATCCTTACCAAATTTCGTTACTGTAGCTTTTATAGTTTCCGAGTAAATCAGCTGTGACAGACGGACAGACGGACATGACGAATCTATAAGGGTTCCGTTTTTGCCATTTTGGCTACGGAACCCTAAAAACCCGAGTGTCATAAATTTAAACACATCGTTACGATTACGAGTATAACGGTCATCAATCGGTACAACTTCATTGCTGTGATACCTATATGATATGAACACAGACATATCGTAAATTTTGCGTGAATGAAACTAGCAATTTAGATATCGTGTCCATACTTGCGTTCGACCACAAATCATTCGTGTTCGAACATCGTGTCTCTCTTAATGGACATTTGCGCTCCTTCAGATATTAAAAAAATAAGAACATCAAATCTGCCGCTGCCATCGTTGTAATAATTTGAAAAAGTAACAAAGCATGTGTTTAATGATCAATCAAAGATCGCGGAGAAACGTGCGATGGTAATTAGGAAAGTGACAGGGCAATTATAGCGCAGTCTGCCCACTTGCGCGCCTTCGTTGCGCTCGCCGCGCGCATGTAATTGCAACGCGTGGCACATACTTCTTGCGATCTAGTCCTAATTTCCCCTAAAGCTAAACAGGATAAGTGGCCTATGGAAGAAACGCAGATCGTCTCGATGACTCAAAGTCCAGCAGAGTACTTAAAAGGTATTACGCGCAGTCGGTTTCGTTGTTCAGCCTCGGATAGTACTTAGAGATATTTCGTGTCAAACACTCTTTAACACCTACTTTCTGTATATTCCGTATGTCATGCATAACGTAAAGTTTTAAATAATTTTGTACTCTGCAACTATCGAGTAAATAATCAAAATAACTCGGGAGAGGTGAAAAAAGTACAAAGCGTCTGCTCTATTGTGTCTATAAGTATTTAACATTTCGTTATAATCATGTGCTTTTGTAATTGATCGGGTAGGTAGTAATTAATTTGTATGGCATTATTCACGACTGACGGCCACATACCCGAAGGCGCAGTATGGGGCCTACCCAACTCGACAAGATAGACTGATGACCTGGTATAGGTCGTAGGAGTCCGCTAGGTGCGGGTCCTGCAGGACCGGCCATTGTAACAATATTTGGGGGAAACCTATGTTCAGCAGTGGACGGCTTTCGGTTGATACGATATCATCATGGATGGCATTTGTATCAGATCAAAATATTGTATCTATCATTGATGTAATTTATGATTATTTAGTATAGGATGTAACTTAATAGATAATATTTTGACAGATACACAGTTAAAACTAACTGGTTGATTACTGGCGACGGCACGCAGCATTTTTTACGGATTTTGTTTATCACAGAGAAGTCAAGAGGACCAAAACACAAGCAGCACTAAGAATCGTTATGTTAAACAAATAATAAATGATTGAAAATCAACATTTAAGCAATGAATGGTGCTTACATTGTGTATAATGTGCTTAGTCATGCACCACCACTCAGAGCCCGTAGCACGCAATCACACGTAGCAGCTACGAAATAAATGTGCGCTTATCCGTCTAATCATTACACTCCATTCATTTACAAAGGAAACCAATGTCGAGAATAGTATTCTGAATCATCAAAAATTCAAATGTAGACACTGAACTGAGAGTATAATATCCTTGAAGGAGCACACTATGTATGTTATGACGAAATCAATTGAGAATAGGAGTATAATATAAAACCATATAAAAAGCCACTATCCTAGGTTTGAAAAAAAAAATAAGTGAAGACAATTCAATATTGTCACTAAGATTTTTCGGAAGCTCGCAAAGACGTAACCATAAGAAATTATTGACACACCCTAAACATAACACTGCGGAATTAATTCTTAGCTGTGCTGTAACATAGAAGAAAGTTCATTCTAAGGTGCTAAGGCCGCCGTCTCTGAAGCGTATAAGACTGAGAGTGATTTATTGAAATAATGTTAGTGACTCGTGTTCTTAAGTCAGGATCGGTGTGACCCGATTAGAATTATGATGATTTGATGAACGCTGCAATAAATAGGTGACGCCGTAAGTGTTAGCTGCCACCCATCGATGTTTTTTAGTATAATAACTTTCTTTAGAAGTTATCTGCCCAGTCAGGCAAAAAGCCACGTAAAAAGAGTCGAAAACTGATAAGTCACACCACATTTTTTTTTTCAATGAGTGCGTGTTAGGTATAAAACAAGATGTAATAAAAAAATAAGAGATGTTTTTTTACAAAAAAAAAATCCTACAAGAGAACCTCGGTTGTTGATCGTATTTCATTGTAATCTAGCATGTTGCAGTATTTTTACTAGCAAAACTCAATCCAGCTTACTCGCGGGTTTATTCAGCGTTTTCAGAATTGGATGAGAATTGGTGTTTAGTGCTAACGCCGCGATATAAAAGCCGCGGGCATTGGAAATGTTGGAATTCGATACAATGAAATATCCCCATTGTAAAACAAATGTGTGCCATTCGGAAAGTCCAATTTCACTGCTTGATAAATTTGATGTTATCTACCACGATCGTACAGATTGTTTTGAGGCTATTACCACTCCATTTATTATTGTATACCATAGGATAGATAAATATTAATAGTTATACTAATAACCATAGCATAATTTCAAATCAGCGCTCGAGTCATACTAGACAATGCGACATAACAGTTGTATGGGAGGAACCGGTAAGATAGATCGATAATAACTCTAAGCTAGTTTCAAAAGTTAGTACTATAAGAGCTTATAATTTATCAATAATGAGTTCCCACGAAGCTCGCCTTGAACTATTATTGATACAGCTTTGTCATATTATGAGAGCACTTCATGTTCAGGGGGCTAACACGATCTACTAAACCGAAGCAGTTTAAGATCTATCGATAGTAATTGGTACTTACTGACAGGTAAGTATTTGAGGTACCGTCGCCATTAGATACCTACCTATATTGAAGCGTATACATAGGTTGCTAAGAAACATTTGAGCAGGCCAATAGAGGCTTTAGAATACCTACATGTTTAGATATCTTTGAGCACCATTGACTAGACAGTGAGTACGAATGAGTACATACCATACATTATGCTTACATCTGATTCATCTAAGTAGTCTAAGTGATTACTTACATTATGCTTACATCTGATTCATCTAAGTAGTCTAAGTGATTACTTAGACTACTTAGATGAATCAGATGTAAGCATAATGTATGGTATGTACTCATTCGTACTCACTGTCTAGTCAATGGTGCTCAAAGATATCTAAACATGTAGGTATTCTAAAGCCTCTATTGGCCTGCTCAAATGTTTCTTAGCAACCTATGTATACGCTTCAATATAGGTAGGTATCTAATGGCTAATGTATGATTATACAGAGAGAATGAATTGGCAAATTACGATTTCGTGCGTGAATGATTAGTCGTAAATCGAAACATGTTTCCTTAGGCGTAATAGAAGTAAATCGGAAGTGTGGAAGCCAAAGAAATGTTGATTCGTGCGAATCACAGTCGTTTTTATTGAATTTTAATGTTTCTTGTTTTATTGTGTTCATGACCATTGAATTGATCTAGTTTTACCAACCAAAAAGCGGATACTATTTATTATTTACGTAGACACATAATACAAAGTAAGTTGTACGAAGTGTCTCTGCTCTGACCCTGGAAAAACATAGTACCTACCTACATTTTGGTTAAAGGTGAGCTTTGGTAAGGTGAATATAACTAATGTATAAATCTCAGAACGTACGACACAATATTTTTGGTAAAATATACTAGAGCCAAGTAAAAGATCGCAGAAAGTCCCACTGTGTTTAACTAATTAAATGCATATAGGAGAACTAGAATGTATATTAGAGAACCATCTTACAAACTAATTAATAATCCTCTACTCTTTGTTGTCCCTCGTAAAGTAATTGACAGGCGAACAACTTTCTCATTTATGTGTCTGTTTCTCCACATAATATGCTGGTATCTTATCACATCACGAATAGCGTAAATCTTTAATTGTTTACATTCAAAAAGCCACCATCCATTAGTTTGAAGTGGGTGATTATGGCAGGTGTTGCGAGTGCTTAAGGTGTATATTAGCATAGATGGCGAGAGAAACTGGAAGGTACGCGAAGTGGAGCGAGACAATCAGGGTGCGTCTGCGGCTTGATGAAATAATTTGCTTGTGAGCAGTATTGTGGGTTGTGAGCGAAGCGGACGAAGTTAAACAGTAGGCGAACTATTCTATGTATTAGTTTACTGTCTTTATACCGTGAGTTCGTCGCGGCAATCATTGAGTGTTAACGTAATGGTTTGTGCATCTGGTTTGCAAAAACATTTTGTACAAAGTAAGTTACGCAGACGCTACCGAGTACGCGGTCGAATTGTGGTAAAATGGGAAGTCATGTTTTTACATTTTGCATTAAGAATTCGTCGTATCTTTCACCCGTGGCCTTCTTTACTTCGATATTTTTGTGGTATTTCGGTGGTATCGTGTTTACTCTTAACCGTACCGCGTGTCTATTATAGTAAAACCATGTGTAAGTGCCAGTAGTAAAATTATTTGTTATTGTTGTGGTATATATATATAATATGTATTATTGCTATAGAAATAAATTAGAATTAAGCATTGTTAAGTGCAGCACCATAAGTTTCACTAAGAACAAAAGTAAATTTTGTTACAACTATTCATTATTTGGTGAGCCATTGCAGCGTGTTGAGGCCGTGCGAGACCTTGGAATCATTCTCGACTCTAAGTTACACTTAGACCAACACGTTGATATGATTGTCTCAAGGGGATATAGAATGTACCACTTTGTCAGAAGGGCTGCCACTGACTTCAAGAGACCCGACACATATACTTATTTATCTATTTAATAGCCTTATTCGTTCTCAGTTAGAATATGCAAGCATAATCTGGGATCCATTTTACAATAAATACATTGAAGCTATTGAAAAAATACAATATAAATTCTTGAAACATGTAAATTATTTATTATGTAGAAACAGTAAATTATCGTACAATAACTTAATATCCAAGTACAGGGTTAGTTCGCTTAAAAACAGACGCATACTTCTACAAGCAATGTTCCTTCATGGACTTTGTCATAATAAATTGAATTGTGCACAGCTTGTCAATAAAATATGTTATATTGTCCCGAGAACTGCCAACCGGCGAGACACGCGAGCGTACCGGTTGTTCGCTGTGGCCCCGTGTCGCACCAACGCGGGTGCGCGTGCGCCTCTCCGCAGACTTCTTAGCACTTACAACCAACATTTTACACATATTGACATATGTCACCTTCCCGAGACGAAATATAGATATGCTATACTTGATACGCTAAAAACCTTAAATTAACTTAACTGCATGATTTGTATTCCACTTTCATTTTCATTTGTCATACTAAATTCACTGTTCTTTTGTTTATTTTTTATGATTTTCGCTGTTGTTGTTTTTTTTTGTTTTTTTCTAATGTCACTGATCACTTTGTCATATGTATAACTGTCCACTTTGGTATAGATCCGACCACATTTTGGTATAGTAATTCGTGGATGATGTAGTAGGCGATACATTTAGTAATTTTATTAGTTTTAATACCCAAGCTGTAACATATTTTGTATGGCTGTTTGTTATCCCTAAAATAATAATAATAAAAAAAAAAAATATAATTGTTGAATATTATAAATATATGTCAAAGAGTGTTAATTAATTAAAAGATTGCTGTGCCCTTGCAGGGTCCACGTGCATATAAAATGTAATATGTCTGCAATAAATACTTTGATTTGATTATTGATTCAGTTAAGTGTTAATCTACAAAACAATTTTTTGTTTATTTTTGTATGCCATACCTATGTACAGTTGGGTTCAAAATTGCATGGACAGTTTATGAATGAATACATTCATAAACTGTCCATGCAATTAATAATATGAAAATTAATAATATGAAATAACCAGGAAAATCTTGTATTATGCCTGCTGTCGGTGCCCTTTGTTACATAGTAAAAAATATTTCATAATATTATTATTGCTAGTGTACGCTTATAATCATAGCGCTTACGCCGAGCAGAGGCATCACAAAATTAAACCAGGGGCTGTGCTTAACGGTTAGAGTAATAGTAAAAAATTTACATATTTTAGTATACCGCTCTTAGCTTGCCCGGGCCATTCGGCCTTTTGCCAACTTTTTTTGTGAAGTGAATGATTTTCGGTCTGTCATTGGCAGAATTAAGCTGTAGAGCCATTTGAATATGCCAATATGTTGATTTGTGTTCTATCAGGCAGAGACATTTTTAGATAAGTGAGATCGTCGTTATTAAGAATTTGTAGATTTGGCTTCACCTGCTTTGTGATTAGGTCAAATGAAAGTCTCTTTCGTAAAAATATGTCGGTTCTTTCTTTGGGATTAGCGACCCGTGTCAAAAACATGGGATAAACGTAAGCATAAAATTCCTTTCTTAAAAAAAAAGAGTCGTTGTTTGTTCTTTACATTGTGAAAATATCTTGGTAGGTATTAAGCGATGAATATATATTCATATGATTTGGAATATATGGTAAATTATCAGAATTTATTACAAATTTCCGTTAGCGTTAATTATCACGTATAGATATTGATTGTACATGGCTTACATACTATATTACATAAATATACATAAATTCATACTAAGATGGTGGTTAGAAACAACAGTAACTAATTAAAAAAACTATCTATGTGTTCATGCTCATCGCACAAATATGTATGCTCCATGCCCTTACCGGGATTCGAACGCAGGCTTCCAGCTTCGTAGACAGGGTCATCGAAACAGTTACACTCAGTCACTCATACTACGAGGTAAGAGGCCGTTTTACGTTAGCTTCCGTAGCTTAATTGATAGTGATCCGACGGCCTACGAATCTGGAAGTTGGGTTTGAATCCCGGCTACTGATGTTATCGATGATCGCCGAAGGTCGATTTGTGGACATAGTCCGATGATATATATTTTGTTTCAGATGTGACGGTGACGTATCGACGCGGGCTGCCCGTGATCACTGTCCCACTGCCATCGCGCCGCGAGCGATGCCGGTTCACCCTACGACCCGTCTCGCAGACCGTCGGCGACCTTCTTGAACAGGTAATTATTACATGTACACGTGTTCGGCATTTATCGTGCCATGGGTACCTTTCGCATTTGCATACATACAAGTTAGAACATTACAGAAACGATAATAAAACTATAAAAATCCATCCATTATAGGTAGACGGTAGACACTTCAATACAGTTTTAATATACGTATACGTGTAAAGGAGTAGGTAATTATTGTAGATATCTTAATATATAAACATACGTATTTATCTATTAGGTGACTTCGGAAACAGCTCTAACGTAGATGTAACTTGATATAAAGAAGTTCTTTCTGGAGGAACAATGTAACTTGTGGTCTCTTAAGAATGTTTATCACAAAATGGAGTTCGGATATCCTTTAAACGAGTTAAATATCTAAAGACCCTTATAGCAATCGACGCAACAAAGCGGGAAGTTTCTACTAAAAATATATTATATATACCTAAATATCGCCGCATTATATCGGTAGGTAGCTTTAACGAGCGAATGCTTTTTCCTAAAAAAATATTTATAATGTCTACAAATGTCTATGACCTACGCTTACTTCTGCTGAAGCTGAAGGCACCCACGAATATTTACAATTTTGACAGAACCAGAAAACACATCATTTTCTATCTACCCAGGTCAAAGCTGAAGATCGCGGCGTGGAGCGAGCCACAGCGCTGGCGGCGGACGAGCGCGTGCGCATCGCGTCCAGCGACACCGTCGAGTCGCTGCTCGAGAACGACTTCCGACTCATCATCAACGACACGGAGTACTACGTCAAGAGCCCCACACAGGTCAGACATACGTCTAAATTGACCGTAGTTATGCAGAATACCACCACCAATCTCTTTTTTTTGCAGAAAGCAGAGTTGGACAAAAACTAATCTGATTACTTCTGTAAATTAAATACATATACAAAATCAGAAGCTATTCAGAAGGTGAAATCGGATTTCTTTACGCCCATTCGCGTATATTAATTAAATTTAACTTCATCCCGACGTTTCGAACACTTTACAGGATCTGCAAACGAAACGTCGGGATGAAGTTAAATTTAATTAATATACGCGAGTTTATCTGTTTTCATAGCTTTATCTCAGGTCAGAATGACAAAAAAAAAATAGGTCGCTTTCTACAAAACTATGGTAATAAGCTGGACGTCTTGGGTTCGATTAGAATCCCGATAAGGATATTTGTGTGAGCATAAATATTATTCCAAAGACATTCATATACTTTTCCTTAGTTTAACATTCCAAGTATATAACATTTAAAATCAACTCCATTCAAATTCGAGACAATTTTTGAGAGTTATCAGTGTAGGTTTCCAACTTTTTCCGAAATCACAATACATATCGTCATAACTACCTACTAGTTTGGCCACGTACGACTAGGACAGTTAGAGCACGTAGCTTAATAACAATATTATCCCACGCACACATGATAATGGGTAGGTATTGTATGAGATAGTATTATTTCTAAAAATAAATCATAAGAAACTTCATCCGCCCATTTCAGAGGAATAAACTCTTGAATATTAATCATAATTCTTAGTTATTACTAGGTATCAGAACATATGATTGATTGCAATGGTGTTGCGCATCGTTTTCATTATCTATCATACGTGTATTAGCTACTCTAATGTAATGTACAACTGAGTCGGTTAACTTCAAACTCGGGTAAATCCATTTCTGACATATTGTAAGATTTTTATATATAATAAAAGCTCGGAGCGGACTTTGACTAGTTACTATTTGTAATTATTTTTAGTTAAGGTTTAAGATAATTGTTTAATTAATACTAATTGTAAATATTATTAATAAAAGCTTAAGAAAATGGCTTTGTTTCTATTTCATGAGTTTAGTATAAGTTCGTGTAGTTTTTGAGAAAAATAAAGATAAAATCACAATATTTTATCAAATCAAGTCCATCAAAGCCAATCAGCGAAAGAAGTTTGTCCAACATGGCTGACAGTCGGCGTCAATTCTGCGTCGTATTTTTTTTCAAATCTCGATAAATCCAGGTATGTTAAATCAAAATCATATAAATCCTCACCGAGTTTTTTCAAAGATAGACGAATTGCAAACGATTATATCAAATGAAGGTAAATCCAATCAAAATTCATAGTTTTTTGAAAGAAATACACTAGTTTAGATGGTTTTTTTTTTAAGCTGAGTTTGTCGGACAGTATCGATTTTTTATTGATTTAGCCATCATAGAAATGATCTGCATTTAAAATCACCGAATTATCACTTTTTTTCAATAATCTCTTAAGTGGTTAGAGTGGATTTATCTGAGTTTGAAGTTAATCGACTCAACTATACATCTGTAATGCAATTCCTTGAAATTTACATTAATAATATTTGTGTAGATGATCAGAAAGATTTATTTTTTATTGTCGAAAAACCTTTGCGAACATAGTTCAAAATTTTAAATATCTACAACTTACTGTGATCGAATAATGGCCCGCGACAATTGTCAGTTCTATTGTAGTCTATTTCGATCTGTTGTATTCCGCTTTACATTTGGTTTCCTTAAAAAAAATTGATATATTAAATTAATAGTACATTACTGCAGACGCCGGGAAAGATGGGCTTATCGGCTGAGTAGGTATGGACGGCCGAACGTATTCGTAGTGAGGCCGGACAGTGATACGAAGACGATAAGCCCATTTCACGGCGAGGCATGTATAGTGCTTTTCTCAAACATATGCAATGAAATAAAAAAACAGAATTTAGCTGTTTAGCCTGTTCATGAAAACCGACGCCATGTTTAAAATAAAATTACTTACCGGCCTAGGCCGTTAAATTCGTATGAAAATCCTTTACTATTATCTCGAGGTCATCCGCCTGCAACGTCATACTTTAAAGCCTATTATGACGAACATAATGACAACATTTCATTGCATGTTTGAGAAAACTCAATTATTACTTATTACTCTTATTAGACACAAATCTGAATATACAAGAAATATAGTTTTTACGTTGTTGATTAAGATGATGATTCAAAAAATGTGTAACTCTTCACTTGGCTTATGCGTATTTAAATCGGAAATCTTAAAGTGTCAAAGAACTTAGTATATATGAAAAACGCCATAGGTTTGTTTTTAATTGTTGTTTTAAATTTTCTAAAGTTTATGAAAATGTTTGCATGTCTGAATTTTATTCACGCTATGTTGCATTTGCGTTTCCAAAGGTGCATTTTGCTGTCCTCTTTACGTATTCTGCAGTCCTAATCCAACCGATTGAAGTCCAATTACATCAAAATGCATACACGAACAAGTGTCCAATGCCCGATTGGACATCCAAATTACCGTCCGGCGTCAACCACAGCGCGCGCTCGGGCCATTCCAATTTATACCCGACCCATGATTCCATTTACTATGGTATGTTCCAGAGACATAAGTTAATTGGTTAGTCTATACGTTCCGATAGTTTGGTCCCCACTTAAGCATGACTGTTAGATCGTTTACGTTGAGGTTTATTGAACATGGATGATGGTTTCCTTTCAGCAGTTCCGTTTTAATGGTAATAATATGGTCTCAGCAACTCTGCATCTTCGTGCCGTTATGTGATTGATGTGCATTTTGATGGTCGAAATATCATCATTCTTATTAATATAATTTATACAGTGGTATTATTTCTGTGTTTAATTGGGTAGGTACATGTAATGTATATTATGTTAGTATGATTCTATTTACCGTATTTTAACACGTAATTGGACGTGGGATTTAATTTACTCAATACTCAATCTTTATTGCAGTTATAATGTGATTTAAAAGGTGTTACACAGTAACTTACAGAGACATTATAAGTATTATAACCCTGTAGGGCATAGCAATTTTTTTGTCGAGAAAGGGAGACTTATAATTAAAATAAATACAGGGTGTTTTTTTTTCGACCGTTCAAATTCTACGTAGTGAATGTGTAGGTCATACTGACCAACTTTTACTATGGGGACAAAGTCGAAATCGCGAAAAAAAAATCAGCTGTTTCATACATTTCGGCCGGCGTAATGCCGCCAATTTGTATGAAACAGCTGATTTTTTTTTTCGCGATTTCGACTTTGTCCCCATAGTAAAAGTTGGTGAGTATGACCTACACATTCACTACGTAGAATTTGAACGGTCGAAAAAAAAACACCCTGTAGTATCCTGATTCTAGGGCACAACATAAGTGGCTACTAATTTTATTTATAAATTGAGATAGCTGCAAATACTATTTTCATTGAAAGAGTGACCAAAAAATACTCCGAAAACCAATCAGTTTTAGCACACTTGGGGTAAACTCTGGTAATTCCATTAGGCTAAGTGGTCTTGTTAGCATTCCACTTCGGAACACACTGGAGGAGTAGGCTTGGCAGTTTAGGTATGCCTAATGCAACTAGTGGTGTCAGACAACGGAGCAGTAGATCATCGTAGTTTATTTATTTTTAATGATTAGGTAGGAATATCAGATGATAATTTACCATTAGCTTTCGGTGAAGGAAAACATCGTGAGGAAACCTGCATACATCCGCGAAGAAATTCAAAGGTGTATATGAAGTTCCCAACCCGCTTAGGGCCAGCGTGGGGACTATAGCACAATCCCTCTCATATATGAGAGGAGGCCTGTGCCCTGCAGTGGGACATTACATAGGCTAAAATATATATACTTATTATGTAGCAGTTGCACAAACTACTATTAAATTATAGTCCCAATGGCTTGTGATGGATCTCTCGCTATAGCCACTCCAGGGGTATAATTCAGCTGTCACTCGTACATGTATATATAACGAGTAAGTTTATGCAATGTAAATTAAGTAAACTAGATAGAAAAGTTATTATACATTTAGGTAGTGTAGGTTGTAAGAAACACAGTAAATGTGAGCTAAGATAATGGAATTTACAAGTTACGACTAAACTTTGGCCAGACTACCAAAGTTCCGAGATATCAGCATTCAAGTGAAGAAAATTCGTTGTTTAAGGCCCATACACACCAGATATTTACGTAATAGTATATTTTTGAAGCGGTAGTGGCTCTGTGGTTTTGACGTTTGACTTTCAATCCGGAGGTCGTGGGTTCAAATCCTGGCTCGTACCAATGAGTTTTTCCAAAACTTATGTACGGAATATCAGATGATATTTACCATTAGCTTTCGGTGAAGGAAAACATCGTGAGGAAACCTGCATACATCCGCGAAGAAATTCAAAGGTGTATGTGAAGTTCCCAACCCGCTTAGGGCCAGCGTGGGGACTATAGCACAATCCCTCTCATATATGAGAGGAGGCCTGTGCCCAGCAGTGGGACATTATATAGGCTAAAATATTATTATAAAATATTTTTTATAAAAAAAAAATATTTTTTATTTTTTTTAAAAATATTAGTATATTTTTATAGTCTACTTGCGTGAATTTAGAACAACATTAACTATATTTTTAACAAACCGTGCCTTTGTACTGAATAATTAGTAGCCATCGTATTTTTTCGGAAACATCCGTATTTACCTTGCTGGCACAATTCGATTTAGTAGGTACATTTACCCGTCGTACGAAGGCTAATTGAGACAGTAACATACCACAAATGTTGTGAATAATAATAGTACCTATACGATGGAAAAGCATAATTATCTAAGACAAACTTAAATTATGAAACCTCCAAAAATGGCTGTTCAATCCTCTTATCCGCCTTAATTGAAAATAATGAACTGGACCTCACTCAACATCACATGTCCCTCGGACATTCAAGAAAGGAATGCCGGAAAACTAAAAATTCTCAAGATGATGTAACTTTGGACTCTATTTTAAACAAACTTTCTCCTAACAAAAAACGAGCAGGCTAACGTTCAATTTTCACTACTACTACAACTAAAACTAAATCGTCTACTTGGCTCTCGGTTATCCCTACAAGAAAAGACCACTTTGACCTATCCCCAATGGAATTCAGAGATGCATTGGCACTAAGATACCACAGAATACCCTATCTCCATGCCTAAATCATGTGACGGCTGCGGCAATGATGTTTTTGACGTGGACCACGCTCTCTGCTGTAAAACTGGCGGATTAATTACACGCCGTCACAACGAAATCCGGGACCTATTTTGTGAGCTATGTCAGCACGCCTGGGGGAATGTAGTCAAAGAACCCCTCATCACGGAAGGTGACTGGGGACTTCGGGGAGCCCTTTGCTGCCGTGGCGTTTGGGATGCACATCAGAGGGAGGCGTTATTTGATATCCGTGTCGTAGACACTGACGCTCCGGTTCACCCTGTTGTGGCATAATTCTTTTATGAATAATTCTGTGTGGCATAAAATATGTAGTCATAATGGTCTTTGTGCAGAAACTGTTGTGGCATACTCAAATTTAGCATATTTCGTTGTGGCATATTTCGAGTTGTCCGAATATTATACGAGCATAATTTCGATACTCCTATTTATGATGAGGCATAATCTTGATGTGCATAAAAAGTATCGGCATAGTTTGTTTCAGCATAACAGAGAAGGAATAATTACAACTTCTCAATATAATCGAGGTAGTAGTAATATTGTGCACGTGACTTACTGTGTTACTGACCGAGTACTTTCTAGGTTGCTAAAAAAAAATAACCTCGAAGACTAAGGCGGGAGCGGTTTTGTTCGCTCGCATCGCTCGCTCACTGCAGAAAATTTCACCCTCACAACAAATTCTGCCTGACGAAAAATGCAAGGTAAGTTTCGAACATGTGGCTATATGCCTAAAAAATATATACAAATCTTATTTCTGTCTTATAACACTCGGCGTAAATAATAATATGCCAAGATAGTTTCGGGCAAAATAATGTTCGAAATATTGTTATTTATGCCAAGTGATGTTTCTGCCTCATTAAGATTATGCCAAGTCTGTTATGTCCTAAGCGTTTTGGACAAAAAAAAATATGCCAGATAGGGGGAACCCTGACGCTCCCTCTTACATCTCACGTCCGGTAGCAGCCGTACTTAAATCCGCCGAAGAGGAAAAGAAACGAAAATATTTGAAGTCTTGTGAAAAACGGCATGCGACATTTGCGAAGCAATCGCTGATCGTTGGGCCAGATCCCTCAGCGTAGTAATGGGCTGGCTTAGATCGAAAATTATAATTTCCATACTCCGTGCTACAAGCATGTGTATTCGGGGTACGCGCCACAAATTTAACTCCTTCAAAAACCTCTTTGGCCTAAACGATGGCGCAGCTCTACCCAATCTTTCCTCTACCTGACTAGAGTACCTAATATCTCCATCAGTGCTTGCGTGATAACTATTTATTTATCCTTTATGTTACTATATTTTTGTTAATAAATGATTTAACTTACCTATTAGATTATAATTATCTTCTCGAACGCGAATCGTTTTTGATCGAATTCTCCGATCAAAAACGATTCGCGTTCATATCATTTGCTATATTTTTGTAATTTAACAATGTATCAAATAAAAAATAAGATTGAAAGCCATTAAAGGATATTCCCTGTTAATTTTTGCTCCCGGCATCCAATCTGGTGCTGGAATTTAATTTAATCCTTTTTTGTAGACTGTAATGAGTTTGAGCTTAATGAGTTTGCGGGTATAAAAACTCTTAATAAATAGGCAGATAAAACAACTATTTAGCAAGAAAAATTGTTTCCATCAGCTTGTTTTAATTTTTCTCAAGATTAGTGTGGTAAAACTGATAAAGATATATTAGACACAAATCTGAAGAAACGGACAAACTCAATGAATATTTAGTAGGTATATTTATTTTAACACGGGTACTTTCCTACAAAGCAAACTTTCACATCTAAAATCAATTTCGCTTTTGTTAAATATACCGCTACCAGTTTTGAATATAAATAAATTAATTATCCCTATTTAATGGAACTGTTCGGCGTTTCATAGCAGGCTATTATATGACGAGAATAATTGGTTATGTAAAGTTTACTAATGCATACAAACACATGACTATAGATTAATTTGTAATTAAATAAAAGCTTGTAAAATACTAAACGCCCGA
The DNA here is from genome assembly GCA_025490895.1 of Thaumatotibia leucotreta. Lineage (NCBI taxonomy): Eukaryota > Metazoa > Arthropoda > Insecta > Lepidoptera > Tortricidae > Thaumatotibia > Thaumatotibia leucotreta. The sequence goes on along the minus strand of JALPQI010014914.1, from coordinate 18,545 downwards.
AATTAAGTATGCAATAAACAAATGAGCATCTCGTACCTACTATTTATTATTATTATTACTTAAATCACTATTGCATCTTATAACAAATTTTATCCTAGACTGAGTTGAGTTCATAAATAAATGATTGTGCACACTGCACGTTATTGTACAGTCGACGTCAAAGATATCATACGGTTTAGGTGCCAAAAATATATTTACACGACTTTCTTGCCCTGACATTAAGGTCGTGTAAATATATTTTTCTCAAACTTGCTACGGAATGTTGATGTTACTTACTTTAAATTAAACCCGGAAATACTATGTTTCCGGTGTCATATGATAAGATGATATGTAAGGAGATTTCATGTATTTATTTAACACCTAGGACTGCAAACAAACTGTCTTTTGTTTGAAACGTCAAATTGTGACACTAGGTCTTGACATTCAGCCACAGAAAAAAAAATACGTAAGAAATAATGTCTATACCACCAGGTAAAAGGATACCTCAAACAGATAAAAAAAAAGTTAAGCGCGAATGTTTTTTTTTTAATGTTTTACGATACTGTACTATTGGTTTATTTACAAATTAAATAGTATGGTTCGGCGAAATCTGTTCGTTTTATTTCATGGCAAGTTTGAGAAAAGCACTATACAAATCTCGGCCAGAAACAGGGTTACAGGCCGCGTATCCCTATCTGGCCTCAGTTCCTTCGGCCAGATATATCTACTTGGCCTGTAACCCTTCGTTTCCCGTCCTCTTTAGTAATATACTATTTGGCACCTAAACCGTAATGATATCTTTGACGTCGACTGTACAATGTACACAAATTTATTTCGAATGTACCTACCGCAGGTACAATCGCGGTTCATTTGTTGTATTCATGGTTAGTTGCGACATGTTCACGGCAAATCTATTTGTGTTACAATGAATAAATGTGTAAATCGATGTAAATGGTTGTTATAAATGACGTGCTTCGTTGAAAATACGTTATGTACTTACGTAGGATGCCCTGAAAATTTCGGGAATTTAATACTTAGGAACGTATATTTGACATGTGTTATACCTCTTTCTTACAAGCATAGTCTCATTATTCGAAAACACTGGCCACTTAGAAAAAAAAAACAATGTCCGATTTTCAATTGTTTTTTAAAGTCGTTGAGTCGCTGGTGAAAATGGAGCTGTCCCGCGAAAGTCTTAGAGCAATGATTTATTATGACTTTAAAAGTGGATTAACACAACAACAATGTGGAGACCGATTAACTATTGCTTTTAGTAGTGAAGCACCTTCAAAGACGACCATATACAGGTGGTATTCGGAATTCCAACGTGGCCGTGTGTCTCTTGCGGATGACGTACGTGAGGGTCGACCGAAAACGGCCGTTACCGATCAAAACATCGATGTTGTTCGCCAACTGATAAAGGAAGATAGGCATGTTACATATCGGGAGATTCAGGAGACTTTAGGCATTGGAATGAGTCAGGTACAAGTTATTTTACAACAAGAGTTGGGCGTGCGGAAGTTATTTTCCCGGTGGATTCCTCACTTGTTATCTGACGACCAGAAAACGGTACGTGTCAATTGGTGCCGCAAAACTTTAAAAAGATTTAATGGAGGAAGCTCAAATGCTGTTTTTAGTATTGTGTCAGGTGACGAATGATGGATTTATGCATATGAGCGTGAATCGAAAAACCAATCTCGAGTTTGGGTTTACGAAGACGAACCGAAGCCGACAAAAGTTGTTCGTTCTCGCAGCACGATCAAAAAAATGGTAGCCACGTTTGTCTCCAAATCGGGTCACGTGGCGACTATCGCTCTTGAAGATCGAAGAACTGTCAATGCCGATTGGTATATAGGCGTTTGTTTACCGATTGTTTTTGCTGAACTGCGAAAAACTAACCCTAAACGCCGTATTATACTACACCATGATAATGCCAGCCCTCACACCGCTCAGAAAACAGACGACTATCTGAAGGGCGAAAACGTCGAATTACTGGACCATCCTCCGTACAGCCCCGACCTAAGTCCCAACGATTTTTTTACTTTCCCGAAAATAAAGAATCGGTTGCGTGGTCAGCGTTTTCAGACCGCGGAAGAAGCAGTCGACGCTTATAAAATGGCCATTTTGTCAACCCCCACTTCAGACTTCAATAACTGTTTTAAAAACTGGTTTCAGAGAATGAAAAAGTGTATTAAACACAAAGGGGAATACTTTGAAAAACAATAAAAGTACTTTTATTTCATTAAAATGCGTATTTTTTCCGATTCCCGAAACTTTCAGGGCAACCTACGTACTCTACATCAGGTATGATTAATCCTGAACTTCACAGTTTATCTTTCAGTGAATACTCGTAGTATAACACTTACAACTTTTAACCGTTTTAACAGGTATGTATATGTTATACTTCTCAAGGAAGGCATCATGGCCAATTTGCTATCTTGGCGTGACAGTTACGTTCAAAATCAGCTTTAGTTTAAAAATATATTAAATAAAAACACATGTAATATATGAAAGCAATCAAAATTAATTATAAAAATTGTTGATGTGGCGAAACGTCGTATAAAATAAATCAGAGGTAAACAAAATACAGCCGATGCTACTGTTTGTGTTTACTCAACTTTTTTTCACACGATTTGAATCTTATTTTTCTGTGCCTCGTTGTATTTACGGTAAATACAACGAGATTTATAATATAATTTACCCCTTTCATGTTTTTTTTAACACCATGGGGTCGTAATTTTCTCTTCATAAATTGTATTTATACATGTTTCCTGAGTCCGCTGGATGCGGGTGGCGCAGGACCGGTCATTGTGGCAATCTTTGGGAGAGGCCTATGTTCAGCAGTGGACGTCTTTCGGCTGATATGATGATGATGATGTTTCCTGATCCTCTGTCATCTAAAAGAGATATCTTGAAGTCTACTATAATTCAAACTATATTATTTACACTACAAGCCCTATCGTAAATTTCAGGTTTTGTACATGTATAATATAACATCGACTAGTATGCATGAGATGATTTGATCTAGGCTTAAACTAGGTTAGGTTTCGAGTAGAATCAGACAAGGAATTGGCATGAAATTGAATTTGAAATGCGCTGTGTTGTTACGAAGACCTTACGTTGTTTATTTAGATAGTAAGCATTTTCACTTTTAGGGACATCCAATTAGCGTGACATTAAAAACCTTAATTGCAGTCATTTTCTTCACGACAATTAAGTACGACATCTTTAGGAATTTAAGCTTCATCGGCGTTTTAATATTATAATATCGTTTATAGTTTATAAAATTAACACCAAAACAGAGTTATTATTGAAATTTGGAGCATAATTAGTGGTTAATTGGTTTTTAAAAAGATTTTTAAATTTCTCTCTAATTGGGCGTCCCTAAAAGTGAAAAATATTTAAGTTTTTAAGAGGAGAGTAAATTTTACTTTTTTGTTACTAACTTCAGTTTTATTTTTATATAACTCCCGCTACGCATTTATAGCGCGGTAAAAATAGTTATTATAAAGCGAGGCATTGGGAAATATATCACAATTATTGTCCTTTATTATGTTAACACAACTGACAAAATGTAAAGACAGTAATGATACCACCCATATTTGTCAATCAGTCGGAACTGTTGGATGTTCAGTAGGTAAGCTTTTAAAAAACTTAGTCAAATACGAACAGCAGACCTTTTCTCTCCACATTTCAAGCTTGTTTCCTGTGCGTGGAACTTAGCAATAACACAATTATGTGCGAATTGAAGACATATTAATTTGCTGAGGCGCCGTTATGCAAATATATGTAAATTGAATAAAGTAGGTACGCCTTTTGTGTTAATGTAAGTAAGTACAATGTTTACAAAGTCATTAAAATTTGTGATAATTAAATTCGGCATATCACGTGTATCGTATTAACGTAGTAGAAATACTATGTTATGGTGCTCGTAAATTGTATACATAAATATGAAAATGTAGGGACGTCATAGTCTAAATTAAAAGTGATCCCGTTAATGATTTCTGTACGGGGAACGTCACTTAAATAGTAGACAAATTTCGTTGAATATACGCTACTTGAAATTATAGAAGCACTAATTAATTGTTGATTGTTGATTTTCGAAAAGCCATTTTGTTGGTTCTATTTTACAAAATGTGACCCGGTATCCATTTTAAGCCACTCAGCGGGGGCTTAATGTTGCGTCAGTTGCCAATTAAGCGCGTATCAAATATGCACGGCGCCACAGCACCGCCTTAAAAATTGGATGTCTGGCTCACACCGCGCGGTTTCCCTGAAAATTTAATCAAATTTTATCGCGGGACTCTCGAAATGACAGCTCTTTGGTCAGCTTTATATTCTGGAATTACTTTCTTCATAATCTGTCTATTTTGGCTAAGAACCCGCGAGTAAAATTATGAAGTACTAAAAATCCTCAATTTTGCACGCTTAATTTTGAGCATGGTAACGAAAAAAAACTAATTCTGAATTTCGTAGAATTTTTAGCAGCTCTCCCCAGAAGAAAGTACTTGGTAACTTAAGCTTTTTCAAGTTTGCAATCCAATTAGAGTGATTGATTAAACCTAGCTATAAAAATTAACTTATATAAGATACCTTGATTAGTTGTCCATTCTTGATTTTTTTAAGTTGTTTAACTTGTTTATCAGCAGTTCGGAAATGACTGCACCACGTGTGCTTGCGAACGAACTTTGCATACATTATTCAAATAACTTCATAATGTTTGCGGGAACATACCTCAGGTATACTAAACAACACTTCTGGTTCTCCTAAAATTAACACGTATTTTGTAGTTTTATATTAGGCTTTTCCACTCTGTGGATCATTCTTATCATACGAATGGACGAATTTAAATAGACAAATATGTACACAGACTACTACTGCATCACAAGGCAACTATCGATTTTCAGTAATTTCCAATATGTTTCGCAAAGAATATCACAACAATTTTTGATACAAATTTATTTACATAGCCATAGAAGCTTGGCATATATTTTTGTGCATACGAATTTAACGTTATTGCAAGTACAATCCACCCGTTTATCCGACTTGCGTAGCATCAAAATTGCATAGCAAAAAACAGACTGTGTAAATTAAAGTTAGATAATTTTTAGTTACTTACTGGCTTCAGGATAAATTGTGGGTACTCGCGATACATAAAGTCAAAGTCAAAGTCAAAGTCAAACTATTCTTTATTCAAGTAAGCTTATTAATAAGCATTTTCGAATCGTCTGATATTATCAAGAGAGAGAAAAAAAAATCTACTACTGGTTCAAACCCTACACCGTTCCTGAGAAGAACCAGTAAGAAACTCAGGTGGACTTACTTTTTTCAAAACAGTATAATAATACATCTTATTAAAATAACATGCATTAAAGAATTTATTACATAAAAAAAATATAATAGACATTTTTATAAAAAAGAGAAATAAATAAAGAATCATAATATTAAACAAAAATAATTATGATTGTACATGTTCACAATATTATTAAGCATCTATATCTATACAGAACTATAATCTATATCTATACAGAATAAAGAAAACTTAAGATTTAGAGATGTAAAAGGTCTCTAATCGTCATGATTTTAACAATAATAATAAAATAGAAAATTAACAATTTAGTGACAATCACAAAGCAACTATTCTTATTATATAAAAGACAACAGCCAATACCTATTTAAACATGACATCACAGTAAAATAAACTCATATTAAATTAAACTAGAGATGTATAGTATACTCTCTAATGTCAATAATACATAATTTTGGAGATGTAAAGTGTCCCCAGTGTCAGTTAATAAATAATAATAATAATGATTTGGAGGTGTAAAGAATCTCCAAATGTCAATAAAAAGTAAATAAAAAGGTGTATGAAACAAATGTTTCATGTCAGAAGACAGTTAAACTAACAGTCTTGTAAACTAGTGCTACAGAATACATAATTATTATGTATCCAATAAGTCAAAATGATATATAAGGTCCTAATTTATTAGATGCAGATATTTTTACAGCTGATAGTACTCGGTCTCTGGAGTATATTAAACCGTGAAACATTATAGCTTTTACGATGTTTTTTTGGAGAAAACGGAAGAACAAATTTGCTACGTAAAAACACCCTGTTTATGTGATTATTAAATGAAAACTCATTGAACAGATTCTAGTACCTCTTTTACGTACCATTTAACTGGAACTGGCCACTTCACGTCGATAAATTAAATACTTTATTGTCAATGTCATGTTATTTTCCGTTGAATTGTGTCGTTTGATGACATGACAGACAGTGTTATTGTGACAGTATGTGATAATGCACATGATGATTTTTTTTAGACGAAATTATAATATTTTTTTTTGTTAGAAAATTTAAATCAAAAAAGTTACATGAAAAGATTTCTTAATTTATATTTAAAGTTAATTATTTTAATGTAAAGTATCATGTGTTAAAATATCTGCATCTAATAAATTAGGACCTTATATAAGGAGATGAATGGGCTCCATGGTGAAATAAATATTAAGTGTGGAGATGTAAAAGGTCTCCACGGTCAAAGAAATTAGATGCTAAGAATAATAAATAAAATTAATAATTTTGGAGGTGTAAAGGCTCTCCAAACGTCAAAAAAAAAAATAATAATTATAAAGAGGCTGTTAAGCTAACAGTCTTATAAGCTAAGTCTACAAAATACATAACTAGTATGTATTCAAGTCAATGTCATGTAAATCTAAGACAGCTCTTGAGACTGAAGACACGGCCATGGTTCCTTGTCATTCAAGTAATCGTCAACTTTATAATAACCCTTTTTGAGAAGACCATTTTTGATGTACATTTTGAATGCATTATAGGGCAGTTCCCATGCCTCTAAGGGTACTTTGTTGAAAAAGGTAACACAGTTTCCAACAAACGACTTTTTTACTTTCTGTAGACGAAACTTGGTAACCAATAACTTATGCTTGTTCCGTGTATTGCGGCTGTGAATGTCAGAAAGCTTCTTAAAGGATTTAATATTCTTATGTGTGTACATTATCACATCCAGTATGTATTGTGAAGCTACTGTGAGAATATCTATTTCCTTAAATCGTTCTCTCAGTGAGTCGCGAGAGCTCATATTGTAAATGGATCGAATAGCTCTCTTCTGAAGAATGAAGATGGTGTCCAAATCTGCTGCTTTGCCCCAAACCAGTATGCCATAAGACATAATAATGTGAAAGTAACTAAAGTAAACTAGGCGAGCTGTCTCCACGTCAGTGAACTGTCGGATTCTTCTAACTGCATACGCGGCAGAGCTCAGCCTTTTTGCCAGGGTAGATATGTGAGGAGCCCATTGCAGATTGCTGTCCAAGGTAAGGCCCAGAAAAAGTGCATTATCAACAAGGTCTAGCTTCTCGCCATTTAACGTGATAATAGTTTCAGACTTTCTTACATTTGGAAGCGAGAATCTTACACATTTGGTCTTCTTCGCATTAAGAAGTAAATTATTTGCTGTGAACCACTCTGATACCTCTTTCAAAGTTTCATTGACTTGTCTGTAGTCAATTTGTTTTCTGTCAACTTTGAAAATTAATGATGTATCATCAGCAAACAGAACTATATCACATTTATCTTTTACAAGGTTCGGCAAGTCATTTATGTACACCAGGAAGAGGAAAGGCCCCAGAATAGAACCCTGAGGTACTCCAAGCTTTACAGTCTTGCCACAAGACTCAGTTCCATTTACAACCACTTTCTGGGTTCTTAAATTTAAGTAAGAACAGACAAGGTCGAGAGCTTTCACTGACAATCCATAGTATTTTAGCTTGTGTAGTAGTGTATCATGATCCACGCAATCGAATGCTTTGGAGAGGTCGCAGAAGACACCAATAGCATCTTGCGAATTTTCCCAGGCGTCGTAAATATGCTTGATTAGTACTGAGGCGGCGTCTGTAGTTGAACGACCTCTTGTAAACCCAAATTGCTGATTCTGAAGCAGTTCATTCCTGTTGAAATGTTGAACTAGTTGGTTCAATATGATTTTCTCAAACACTTTACTCAAAACAGGAAGTAAGGAAATAGGTCTAAAGTTTCCAAGGTCATATTTGTTTCCTGATTTAAATAGAGGAATCACTTTGCTGTACTTCATTAGATCGGGAAACACACATTCTCTTACACAAGCATTAAACACATTTGCTAAGTACGGTGCAATAACATCGATAACAGATTGCATGACTTTCACAGAGATTCCCCAAAGGTCTTCGGAGTTCTTCAATTTCAAGGACTTGAACATTTTGATGATCTCATTTGGGTCAGTATATTGAAAGTGAAAATCTTTGTTCCATCGGTTGATATTGTTCATATCCAAGAATGAGCCAGCCTTAGACACAGACGAATTCAAGTTTTCAGTAGTATCTTTGGCTATGTTGATGAAGAAGTGTTGAAAGGCGCCAGCAACGTCCAAGTCCGCAGTCAAGATTTGGTCATCCACTCTCAGTTTATATTGGCCATCACGGGGTTTTGCCTTTCCAGTTTCAGAGCGTATCACATTCCAGGTCGCTTTTACAGTGTTGTCTGCCTTCTTGACTTTGTTACTTATATAGGCAGACTTGGCAGCGGCGCAAACATTCTTAAACACTTTGGAATAATTCCTTACGTATTCCAAGAATTTCCCATCATGGTTATAATTTCTCATTTCATAAAGCTCATACATTCTATTCCTGCTTTTATGGATGCCAACAGTAGCCCAATCGCCAAACCTTGTTTTTACTGAGTCTTGCTTCAATGTTTTGAGCTTGAAAATATTTTTGTGTACAGTTTGTATGACATTCGAAAGCTCCTTGTACAGTGCATTAGGATCTTTCGTATCGGGAACGAGTGCCTGTACCCTGGAATTAACATCTTCTCTAAATCTTTCCATCCGAGTTACAGTGATGGGCCTATATGTAATTACTTGCTGTTGTTTCACAATATTGACTTCGAAGTAGGCTTTTTGACCACAGTGATCCGAGTTAAAGCAGCTAATGATCGATTTCTCCGTAGCTTCAACATTACAGAATATATTGTCCAAACATGTCGCCGTGCTGGCGGTTATCCTCGTGGGCTCATTAAACAGCGGAGATAAGTCAAACGACTGAAATAAGTTTAATATTCTTACTGTGTGTGCATGCGTGAGATCTAATAAATTTACATTAAAATCGCCACAAACAATTATTTTCTTACTGCTAACAAACACTCGTCTCAATACATCTTCCATCGTAGACTCAAATACGGTAAAATCTGAAGAAGGTGGTCTATAGACACACAATATAATGTGATTCTCCATTTCCACACAAGCTATTTCGATAGTTCGCTCAATAGAAAGCTTGACTATGTCCTTTCTCTCCTTACCTCCATCTCCACCAGCTGATGTTCCAGGTCTCTAATCCGTTGTAAAGCCTGTTCATGTGTGTCACGACAATGCTTGAACTGCTCCACTTCCAGTAGTAATTCATCCCGTTCACCCTGCATATCTTCATACTCAATATCCTGGTTTGCGAGCTGGGCTTTCAGAGAAGTGTTTGTCCGGACAACAAGCTCAAATTGTTTTTCACTTTCTTCCTGTTCTTGTAGAAGTTTTTTATTAAAGTCAGTTGCATCTTTGAGATCTTTGAGAGCCTGTTTTAATTTGGCAGCCATGGCATCACTGCGTGTAACAGCTTTTGTGGTTTGTGCTGAAAACATATTGACACTGTAAGATATTTAAACTAAAAAGAACAAATGAATTCCAATGATTCTAGTAAGTAATATAAAGTAACTAGAACAATGTAAAAGAAAAGAAAAGTTTAGCTTTAAATTTAGATGATAGAAATCATTCTATTTAAGTAATTTAATATGTTCAATTTATGACCAAAAAAAATAATACTGATGTGTGTGTAATTGTGTCAGTAATGTGTGGGGCAATTGTGTTTTGCATCAACTTTGCTTCCACAAATACGTCAAGCAAAGAGAGACAGCACTACGCCAATGTATGAGAATAAACGTTGCTCACATACGTGAGCTATGTAAGAATGTAGTTACACGATATTAATTGAATAGAAATGTGATGTAAGTGTAACAAAATAATACAAAATACTTCCGCTGATTTATTCAAACACCAAATTCCAACGGCGATAATTCGTTAGTTGACAGCTACTGCACTAAAGTCCTATATTACACTATTTCCAGTTATTGTTTGAAACAAATTATATTAACTGAAACCTTAACACTATTTAAACACTAACTTTATGCACAATAGTTATACTTTTACACAATTAATACAATAAATTTTAATTATCTAGAAGTAATAAATAAATTTTAATTATCTAAAGAATCACGTCTGAAATGATAATTTTTAATGTCCATTGCAATTCAGATTTTTCGTTTTAAATACATGAGGACGAGATTTTATCTTGGAATAAGTATGAGCAATAATATTTTCAGGTTAACATTTCAATAATGAACAAGGTTTGGACGTGGAGCACAGCCTAACATGATTTACTTGTTCAGACGGACTCTCTAGGTATAGTATGGTAGTTTATTGTGTAGTAAAATAAACCACTTGTTAACATATTTAATCTAAACTCAAGTCAACATTAAATACTATTCATAGTCGTAACTAAAAAATATTTTCATTTCTGAATGAAACTGATATTTGTTATCTCCATTGTTCATAAGTAAACGAGAGCATGTTCCAGTTATCCAACTCGTGCTCTGCAAAAAACAAATTTACTGGACTTTTTTTTACTCTTGGCCAAATTATACTTAATTTAATAACTCAGTAACAAAGTATATTCTGAGATCGTTCGCCAATTTAAACAATTGGGCCATCGATCAAAGTCTTATTAGGTTGATTAGGTTATGGACGAACTTTTTGAGTATTGAGAGAAGAGATTTCGGGAAGCTAATGGGAGGGAATCAGTTATGGGAGTTTTACAGCTAGCGGGAATGGAGGTAATCCACTTGGCGCATTTACATAATTGGGTCGCGACTTTGCTTAATCGACTACCACCGCCTTATCTCTCGGCCTGAGTCTATGAAGTTGTTCTGTGTCAACAGTGTTCATTCAATATTATGGTTGTTTAATATTTACTGAGGGTTGTTGAGGGTGGTTGAGATATAACTCTAGTACCTATTGCTACACTTTCGCTATTTATTTTGAAACTTTTTCAGTGTTGCGAAAACTGCAGTACAACGTACGACTAAGTTTGAATCATAATGTGAATATACGATACGAAAGCGGTTCGCGTTAACTGCGAAAGCTCATATTTAGGTGTGTGCTCACTTTAAATTTCCATATCAAACCAAAATATACACGGTTGCTTCTTAGCTTTTATCTAGATTACTCATCAGGTATCTGCAGGAAAACTAAAATGGACTATATATTTGATTTAAATTTTCACAAATATTTTAACGACAGGCTCAGTGTAACGTCATGCCTGAAACGTCAGGATAATGTAAATTAACGTCAGGTTAAACGTAAATTTACGCAAACACCCGTTTGTCGTTAAAATATGAAAATTGACTTTGGTGTATGTAAATCTAATACGTGGGACGGATTAAACCAAGCTTAGGATTCATCAGTGTATAGTGTATCTAATCATTCGGTAATTATGAGGCTTTTTTAGTTAACACTTGAATAAGATAGTTAGTTAAGAGAGTTAATTTTGAAAGATTTTCTGATCAGAGCAATACAGCTAGTAAACAATATTATGAATGATAATTAGGATATCAACCTTAAAAAACAAACAAAATAATATCAACGTAGGCACGCTAAATTTTACTCAGAAATCCAAAAATTCATGCGACTCTCAGGGACGTGTGACATTCCCATCGAAGTCACAGCGGTTGAAACGCTCGTAGTAGTGCCCTTTACACAATGTACTCATAAAATTGTATCTTTCAGGAGCGTCTGAGCACCGAGGAGATAACTCGACTGAGCGACGTGCGGAACCTGGTGAACCAGCTATACGAGGCGCTGAACGTGCGCGAGCACCAGATCCGCAAGGAGCGGGACATTCGCGCGCACCTCGAAAAACTCACCGCCGAAATACAGCCGCTCGAAGAGGTGACTTTTTTAATTTTGAAATGCGCTTACGAGGGTTGCCTTTTAAGTTGTGTCGTGTGAAATAAGTATAGACAATTTTATAGATTATTACCATTTATTGTTTTTCGAAGAATTCTCCGCGATGTTTAATACACTTTTTCATGCGTTCAAACCAGTTTTTAAAACATTTATTCCACTCCGAAGTGGGGGTAGTCAAAATGGCCGATTTGTAAGCGTCAACAGGTTCTTCAGGTGAGCTGAAGCGTTGACCACGAAGACTTTGCTTAATTTTGGGGAACGTAAAAAATCGTTAGGGCTTAAGTCAGGGCTGTAAGGTGGGTGATCTAAAATTTCCACATTTTGGGCGCTCAAAAACATCTTTGTTTGGCGGGCGGTGTGCGAACTTGCATTGTCATGATGCAGTATCATACGACGCGTCGAGTTGTTTTTTCGAAATTCGGTTATGACTTGCGGCAAACAAACAGTGGTATACCAGTCAGCGGTAACCGTCTTGCGATCTTCTAGTACAATAGTGGCGACGTGACCACCCTTTGCCACAAACGAGGCCACCATTTTTTTTGAAGTGCTCCGCGAGCGTATGACTTTGGTCGGTTTTGGCTCATCCTGAAAGACCCAAACAGTTGACTGCTGTTTAGAATCTGGAACGTAAGCATATACACAAGACTCGTCACCACTAACCATATCATAAACATGTTTTGACTCGCCGCGGCTGAATCGCTGCAGAGTTTTGCGACACCAACTAACACGGGCAGCTTTTTGGTCGTCGCTAAGCAAATGTGGTATCTAACGAGAGATCAACTTTCTTACGCCAAGTTCTTCGTGCAGGATTTTTTGGATAGTGGTCCCTGAAATGCCCACGGACGCCTCTATTTCACGGTAGGTCACATGACGATCTTCGAGTACTAGCTGCCGCACGGCTTCGATATTCTCTTGCGTCATGGCGGTTTTTGGACGACCTTTACGGGGCTTGTCACTGAGGCTAGACCGCCCACGTTGAAATTGTAAATACCAGCGTTCTACAGTCCTAAGACACGGTGCTGCATCACTAAACACAGAAGTGATCTCCTCAAAACACTGAAGTCGCGATAATCCCCTTTTAAAGTTGTAGAAAATAATCGCATGCATTTTTTCCTTAGTTATTTCCATTTTTACAACCGACTTGTCACCTTTAAATATACGCTGTAATAAAACTATTCGACCAATTTGAAAACATTTTTTTGTTTTCGAGTTCTAAATTCAAAAGGATGAAAATGCCATATGTTTATTTTTTTTAAATCGCGGGAGGTTGGCAAACGACACGACTTAAAAGGCAGCCCTCGTACTCATGGCCGCACTAGCCGAGGGCTGATACGCGGCCTACGACTATACCAATTGTCTTCAACTGTCGGTAGAATCTAAAAAAAAATAAACCTAAAACCTTGCAATAGGTATTCCATAATCACGCACTTTTAGAACACAATCTTTATTTATGAACTTAAAATCTTAAACCTTGAGTTCGCATACATTTTTAGTTAAAATAATTGATGTTTATTAGTATTAACGTAAAAATATATCTGCGAACGTGTTTCACGATGTGTCAAAGATGTCAAATGCTATGAAAAGTCAGCCATTTTCGCTTACTTTTTAGCTCAAGATGAGCACAAGGGCCATTCTATTATTTTAACCAGAGTAGGTAGGTATGTACATTTCTTATTCTACATACAACATTACGCGAATTGCATTCGGGAGATAAGAGTAGTTGTTTATGAGCCCCAGGTAACAACGGTGTTGTGGTGCAATGTGACGCACAATTATCTTTATGTTATTCTCAACATACGTAAAGCATATTTTAAAGACAAACGGGTCTTAATCGCGTAAACTTACGTTTAATTATATCCTGACGTTTCGGGCATGACGTTACACCCGTGGTCGCAGGCAGGGAAACGTCAGGATATAATTAAACGTAAGTTTACGCGATTAAGACCCGTTTGTCTTTAAAATATGAGTGATAATCGTGAAAGTTTAAATCAATATATACGTAAAGCACGTGAAAGTTCTTTTGCATCTTTGTGCAAAATCTTATGTACGTATATTCGTTGCAATATTGGTCGGATTGGTCCTAGTAGCTTTTCTTTATCAGCTACGCTGCACAGGATAATTGAGAATTTAATACTGTACTATATAAAGTTTGTTTCCGTAGATAGTAGTGGACAAAAATCTTAAAAGGAAAATTAAATAATTCATTCATTCAATAACTAAAGACCGAAGAGCTGGCGACTTCCTCGCACAACGCATCAGTATTGCGATACAGCGAGGAAATGCCGCCAGCATCCTCGGTACAAAGGCCAATCTTAGATACAGGTTAGGTTAAGTAGATTAGTTAGATTTAATCTATGTCTATGATACAATATATAAATTTTAGTTTTGAAAATAAATAAATAATTCAAGTTAAATGTGCGTAAACTTAAGTTTTCTTCTAAAACAGCCATGTTTGTGGGACTGTAAAAACCTAAATCAATATTTAGTTTTCACTTTTATTTACCACCTGGGTTAGCTTTATTTTAATCAAGAAAATTACTGTTAAGTGTTTACACAAGAAAACGTGCACCTTCGTATAAAAAGTTTATTACAGATAAACAAAGACAAATAGGGTTTAACTTTTGAATTTTCTTGTTGCAGAAGCGACTTAATCTAGAACTAGAGACGACCCGGCGCACTTCAGCCCTAACATGGGTGGGGCTGGGCCTAATGGGCGTCCAATTTGGGGTACTAGCGCGCCTGACGTGGTGGGAGTACTCCTGGGACATCATGGAACCTGTCACCTACTTCGTCACTTACGGGACTGCGATGGCCGCCTATGCTTATTTCGTGCTTACGAAACAGGTTGGTCACTTACACAAATCTTTGTTACTTTGAAATGTTCAAAGAAACAAAGATGTTTGGTTACTCAAAGTAATGGGGGTTTTTAATGTTATCATCATCATATCAGCCGAAAGACGTCCACTGCTGAACATAGGCCTCCCTCAAAGATTGCCACAATGACCGGTCCTTTTTAATGTACTTGTTGATAATTACTTAAACCATTTCAAGTCGGATATTAGCTTGAAATAGAGAACTAATTAACCGATTTGATTGCATGGATAAGTCTTTTTCTTCCTTTTGCTAAATTTCTAAATTAAAAAAGCGTCTATCTATTTCAATTAAGATTTTAATTATGTGACTGTTCAGTAATGAAAATGATACCAATAAATAAAGAAGTTACTCGAAACGTAAATAATTAACCTTTTAATCAGTTGGCAACATTTGAATTTAATGTCAGCGGGCCTTGTAAGATAATATTCATTTCCAAGTTTAAATTAGAATTCTACAGTATCTCCAACTTCCAGAAGATTTTCATTCTATGTATTCTCGCAGTGTATAATCTTTGAAGCTCGTGCGCTTATTATGGCTCTTGGTTACATAATTAATTTAATGTCACATGAGTTCTAATTCTAATATTCAGAGAATACATTAACTACAGCGTCTATTTTTAATATTATCTCATACCGAAACGCCAAACGTGGGTTTTAATACTATGAATTAATATTGCAAGCATATTTTAAGTTAGTCTCGACTCTCGACTTATAAAATGTAATGCATTTTTGAAGAGTTACGGAGTAGCAATTTAATGTAGGTATAGGTACACTAGTTTTGCACAAGGAATAAACTGACCAGCAAAGTTGTAGTCATGTGGCAATACATCGCATCCTAAATTATTTTGTATGGTAACCGATAAGTCGGGAATTCTCAATAAAACGTATGCCAATTTGTTTAGTAGGGCCTTCGCTGTTTACTCCAGCTCTTTAAGATAATACCAAAAATAATGAAGACCCAGGTCATGAACCAAATTGTATTCTCAAAGAAAATATAAATATAGTATAATACTTACGTAACATGGTTTCATATTTACCTCAATTAGTTGTTCAGCTTTATTATCTTACTTCTTTTGATTTCAGGAATACATATTGCCCGATGTGAAAGACAGGCAACATTTGCTGACGTTGCACAAAAAGGCGAAAAAGGTTGGACTCGATATCAACCAGTACAATCATCTGAAAGATGAGGTAAGCAACCTTGGCTCACAGCCTTTTATCGAGTAAGGATAAATTACATGTTAACCTACATGGAAAGCCGATATTCAAATTGCTTTGTTGTTCCGGCGTAACATCAAAGTTTAGCCGACAAAATGAATAACGTGCAAAATCATATCCTAATTGAATATGAATTTTACCCACATTGTTATTTTATTGAAATAGTCGTTTTACGTACATAGATAGCATTTTCTTACGCAAATTTCTTGTACCTACTTTTCCGAATTAAGTAGAATACGATGTATTGAGGCACATTGTATATATTTATTACAACATTAGAAAAATTTAATCAATTGTTTCAAAATCACTTGACTTGATATTAAATGAATAAATAAATAATAAACTAAATTTTAATAAATAATTATCTTGGAACATCTTACACAAATCGACCTTGTCTCACGATAAGCTCAATTATGGCTTGTGATGTGGGTACCAGGCGAAGATACGAGTATATATAATAGATACAGCCACGACTAAGGAACAAATGTTAGTGATAAACAAATACACAAATAATTCCCTCGCAAATAAACCCGGAACCTCCAGCTTCGTAGGCAAGGTCACTACCAACTAGACTACGGAGGCTGACAAATGTTGCTGGCTATTCGCTATTTCTATTGCTGGCTACTTTAGAATGCTGGATACTTAGCCAAGTTACCAATCACTAACGCTTAGTAGTGAGTTGTTGTTTTCCCTCTCTGTCACTCTTTCATATAGTGCGACAAAGACAGTTAGCTGCCTTTCGTTTACCATTGACAATTAAGCGTTAGCGATTGGCAACTTGTCTAAGCTCCCTATTCCCACATTACAGATAGACAAACTGCAGAAGGACCTAGCGCGGCTCCACGACCCGCTCCACATCCACATCCAGCCGCCGCTGAAGCCGTCCGAGAAGCGCTCGCCGCTCAACAAGATCAAGGACATGCTCGAGGAGACCGGCAAGAAGATGAAGATCACGTAATATTTGCTATCCGCAACGCGTCGCGCGAACTAGACGCGTATGTATTCCTTTCTTTGTAGCGTGGACGAATAAATCAGAGGCTTGACTGTCTTTCTGTCGTGTTTCCTCGTTATTGAAAGTACAGGGGCCCGTTTCTCGAAAGCTTGTAACTTGTAATACAAGTGGAAGTCTCTTTTTGACACTATTCATTGGATAAGGACTTCCGCTTGTATTACAAGTTACAAGCTTTTCGAGAAATAGACCCCAGGCCTAGCCATGATGTCATTCTGCAATCGTGTACCCATAAGCGATAAGTCACGTGACCATAATAATGTATGAAAATGGTCACGTGACTTTTCGTACGAATCTGTCATTCTCATACATTTATTACTTATCGCTTATCTTACTTATCGGTTAGTTAGTGAGTTCTGCGGTACAGGCGAGGAATTTAATTTCCTACCCATTTCGTACCTTGTCACAGTGACAATCAATATGAAAGATGCTAGGACTGTCATATTATAGCTACTATGACAAGGTATGAAATGGGTAGGAAATTAAATTCCTCAACCGTACATCTAAATTTATAACGAGACGGCGGTGAGCGACTCCATAAGTGGGAGCGAGTGCCTGATATCGGAACTCTCTCTCGCACGTATGGTTTTTCACCCCACTCGTCGCTTAAAGCTTATGTCGTGGCCAAGGCGTAAGACTCACTTGCACGATCTCGAGTTAGGCCGCTAACATGAGGTTAAATGAATAGTAATAACAAAAATGTATTGGCTTAAACAGTTAACCTCGTGTTAGTTGTTCGTGCAAGTGGGGCTAAGTGCTACAAAATGGTGGATACCGAGAATAATTAGCAACAAAATCAAATTTGGAGAAACACGGACTTTGTGTAGATGAGCACCTATTGATTTATTCGTCCGTGATCATAGGAATAAAGTATAACGATAAAGTACACGTTTAAACTTTTGATTTTTGCTTTCTGATAACTTGACACGATTGACCATTCTTTCGTTTGCAAAGAAGGCCATATTGTATGCCTTTACTGGCTATCGTCAATGCAATCTTTGTTAAAGTCTTTGTGTGAAGTTAACATGTAGGTATGTTCACACTGAATAATTCTGTGTGCATTGAACTTTTGAACAATGTAACTACTCTGAATGAATTTAATGCCGCAACGGCCGTAACCGTAAAGAAATGTGGTTATATATTGTTTAGCGCTAAATAGACAAATTTTAGATGAAATGTATGTTGGATTAGTTTCAAATGCTCAGAAATTGTTTCCTGTTTTAAATTTAGTTAGTTTAAATAAAATTTAATTTACGCCGAACTTCGGAATCTACTTGTCTATCATTAACAAATATTAAAGAATCTCTCAATAATTAATTTATACGGAAAAGTACTAAATATGAAGTCATGTTCTACTAATATTTTTCAATCAGTGCCAATGGTTACTAAATTACGATGTCGTTG
>JALPQI010014913.1:0-29575 GCA_025490895.1 Thaumatotibia leucotreta | reverse complement strand
TCGCTTATCGAAACAGCCTCAAGGAAAAAGAAAACACTTGGCCCACTTTTCCGGATTCCAACTATTTCAAGTTGTATAGCACTTGTCAAGTTGTTATGATAGCTCAATTTGACATTTGACCTGTTTAAACACTGTTTATGTAATTCCTTTCACTCCGCTCATACGATAATCATATTTGTTAGACCCTCTATGTTAGATTATGCCATCGTAAGTAGATGGTTTCTCAGTTTCAAGCGCTGTGACTTCGGTGGCATGGCAGCACAGAATTAATTTTGGATAGATGAAACAAGTTCATTCATTTGTATGGCGGCCGAGCGTGTCAGATTTTGTACTGAAGTTGTTACTTGCCTATGATTTTGAATATCTCTCAGGCCCTTGAGTATTCATATTTTTTGTGTTGTTGCAATTAATATTACTTAAGGAGGCATTATTAATGTTTTCGTTCACTTCAACTTACAAAATTTGACGCCCGAAAGCTGCAAGCTGCGATTAAAGACGGACAACTCAGTAGATTTCACCGAGTTCATTTGACACGCTAAGTAGATACGTTTGCTTGATCTATGGTATATATGACATCTGTGATACGAATATCTTGAGAGATGTATGATTTTTTGGATATCTTGGTATTCTTGGTAGACGTAGTTGACAACTACAAAGATGTTCTAAAAAATATGAGTTCCCACGGAAATCGCGTAATAATGTTGCCACCGAAGTCATGGCGGTTGAAACGCTCGGAAAAATGCCCACATACGTACGGTCGAGTCCTAAAATTAATCTATACTTTTTTAAAAACACTTTTTTAATAAAACCAGATACCTATCAAACCCTGAACTGAGTTTGAAAACTTCGCGCAAATTACCTCGTAGTTGGCAAAAAGGTACATTTATGCTCTGTTTACTCAATTGTGAAATACAATATTCTTCATAACTTTTTTTTATAAGTACTCATGGAAACATTCTCCATAAGAACTTATTCTTAAATTTTCATGAAAATTCTCGGAAATTTCCGAGAATATTCCCGCAATTTTGTGATGTAATATATCATCAGAATTATCATTAGTTCCGTCTATTACCAAATTAATTGAAACGGATTACTTATAGCAGGAAATAAACAAGCCAATATTTAAACCAATTCGCCGAGTGTTTGCCATCGATCTTGACACTGCACGCCGTTGCGTAATGTGCACATACTTCTTCATTTCTTAAGGCCAAGTAAACCGCGTTATAAAATGCAGGGTGTAAGTGTAATTAGGATATAATATGTACATTTAGATAACTTTTACTTAAAATTAGAGCAACAAAATTATCTATACTAAATAATTCGGCGCGCAATGTAGAACAATACACTCAAGTTAACCGCTCGTTGACAGCTAATTTCAAAAGCAGATGACATACTCGTAACTGCCATAACAATATAATTAAACAAATGTACAAACAGCAACACAGCTAGGTATACACTTCAGAAATTGGAAATATTGCATGAAAGAGAATCACACATACAGTCACGTGTCGTTACATAGGAATGTTGAGCCACTTGGCAAAGGATGCAATTTGGTCGTGTAATATTATGGGTTCGGTATTTTTCGTTAGTAGGCACGATCGCGACATTTCCGATGGTCCCCGATGATAATTATGTCATCGAATCTTTGTTGCGTCAAAATTTCAGTATTTGAAAACTAGTTGACATAGTAAAAATTCCTTCGTCTACGAAAATTAAGAATTAGCTATCGGCCATGATTAGACGCTAGATGTCGTTGTTCCTTGTGGAAACTGGATAACGACAGTTCTTCATAGATTTGTCTAAAACCGTTTAGTAATGTAATCACGGTTTCTTCAAATCGGATTTCATGATTTATCTGACGAGGCAAGATATTTTTAGGCGAGGTATTTTTCCAAATCAAGATATTTTTACAAATAGCCATGTTATCGGGCAATTTAAAATTATTTTTTTCATTGACAGAGACAAATGCTATTGCTGTCTTTATTATAATTCATCACATCTCTTAGTTGACGTTAGTTGAATACTTATGTAACCTTTGTGGAAATATGGTAGATAGACGTTTGACAGTCTACCTATAATCCTTTAATCTGTCAGTAGCCATACAAATGTTTAATAGAGACTTGATAGTTTCTGGCTGAAATTCTAACTTTGAAAAAATATCTGACAGTGACAGCCGTTGAAAGCAAAATGAACGAAAATTTCTACATAGCAGCTTAGCAGTCAAATTACCGGCTCTGAAGTTAGATTGACGTCTCCAGGACTAAAGCGGATGTTATATATTATAACGTAACTATAGTAACGTTAGCTTCCGGAAAAATCGTGATTAATCATAGGTTAAACGTTTTTGTTATTACGTAACCATGGTAATGTCACCTTCTGAAGAAACCGCGAGCGATCATTGGTTAACCGTAGCAATGCCTGCCCCATTGGTCAGCAGAGTTCGGCCGAAGTCGTGATACTAGTCTCATAAGATTTCGGAACCCGATTTGTATTATTCGACCAAGTTGCGAACAGTGCGAACGATCAACATTCCCGTGTATTATTTAATTTGAAGTTGACATAATATAACTATATTTATCTCTTTCATTTTCTCTCTGCTCTGTCTTTAATGGTCCATTAGGAGTGTTGCTGTTTGTACCTACAACAAAACTACATTGCTGCTTGGAAATCTTAAAAAAAATCTGTAGGGTTATAATATTGTGCAACTTTAAAAAACCTTGTAATCCATGATTACACTGTAATTAATCCAATGCCTGGTTTAATTTATCGCCCGTATTAAATTTACATACGGTATATCGGAGTGGCCTATAGCAATCAACCGAAGAGGAGTTTTCGAGATTGAGAATAGACGTAGAACGCACAGACTTCCAGTAAGAGACAGGCCAACTACCGCGAAAATCGAATTTCGTAAATTTCGAGGATTTTTCTGTCATTCAAACGAAGGCGTCACGAGTGAGAGAGACAAATCCCTCGAAATTTACGAAATTCGATTTTCGCGGTAGGGCCGCTGAAACGTTTAATTAATAAAATCACGAATTAATGTGAATAAAATAATAACTTCGATACTTTTCTGCCACCAGATGGCGCTACGTAGGCATGAGGTCCAAACAGCTCAGCTGTAGGATTCATACTATTTATACTAAAATATCGAAATTCTATTTTATTTTGAAGTTTATTGATATTGTAATGGATTACGACTAAGTAGTAAACGGTCGCCGAACTGAAGATTGAGCACTAAAACACGCGCACAAAGTCACTGGTACTAAAGAATAGTACATTGTGCATCAAGGGAGGTAAGTATGGAATTACTAACGAGTATTAGAAGCCCGATGCCGTAGGCGGAGGGCTTTTAATGACTCGAGTTAGTATTCCGCTTACCGACCGTGATGCATACTATGTTTTTCATCACACTTGTCGACAAAAAATAAGTTTTAAAACAAAATATTATTAAATGACGTACTGACATTTCTATTACTCCCGAGAGAATTTCACTTTTCTATTACTCCCGCTATGCATGCAAGAAATGGTTTAGACAGCAAGTGTGATGAAAAATTACTATAAATTTGTTAATTTCATGGGAATTGACTTGGAATGGAACTAATTTTTTAATTTATTTTAGAAAACAATAGTCCTAAAATAATAGTTTTAAGGATAAATAAACCTAAAATATAATGAAAATTAAATACGCGTATTTATTTTGACAGTTCGTTGGACCTCATGCACAGTGCAGTGCTACCATATCACCGCCCCATAGCGGCAGAAAAAGTATCAAAAACCCTTATTATGAGAACTCAATTCTGTTTTATTCGCAGAGCAACGATCTAGCTGTAATAGTAGATTGTCCACCTAGGGCGATACGAGTAGAGTCTATTAGAAGCCCGACGCCGGCGGAGGGCTTTTATGACTCGAGTTTGTAATCCGCTTACCGACCGTGAAGCAAAAATACAAATTCCCCACATTAGCTCGGAAACACCTACTTCCCTCACTAATTTCAGTGAGGAAAGTTGCATTTTAATCACTTGTCAGGGAAGTAAATTCACAGGTGAACCGTGAAACGTTCTAAACCATGGAACGTCAAACGCTTGTATGACTATGATTCGCTGATTATTTTTTGAGGGACACCATGAAAATTTTATCATACACCAGATTATTCCATTTATTCAAGATAATAAATAAATTTTTAGTATTTCATAAAAACCTATCGCAAAATCTTATCATATTGGACAAAAACCAGATAGTATACTTTTACATTCAGAACGCAACCCGCTAACACTGACGTCTTGTACGTCAATGTTGCCAACTTATAAAAAAATAGGTACTCGAATGTACAGTTTTGTAAGGAAAGTTTCCTATGTAATATCTTACCAAAAAGTAGGCAATTTAAGTTTACCTCACACATTTTTTAAAATGATTGATGTTTAGCTGCCGGATACAGATTTTATGGGTCTATATCGAATCGCATAAAAGTATTGTTCCGAATATTATGTCGCATAAGAATTTTACGCCAAAAATTGTTTCGCCGAATTATTGTTTGCATATTTTTCAGGTGTCGAAGTTTTTGCGCCTAAAGTCGTCTGTCTGAAATATTATTCATCCTAATGCTTATTGTGTCTAAGATTCCTTTGCCGAAATTGTATTATGCATATGTTTGATGATCCTAATATTATACATTCTAAAATTGCTGCTAAACATAACGCCTACTAAAATGAAATGCGATCCGCCAACATGTCGACGGAGCCCCTAGCGGGGCTCCTATTTCCGCTCTAAGCGACAAAAGATACCTAACGAACCTATCCAGGTGGATTACATGTTTTTGAAATGTTTTTCTTTTTCATTCGGGGGCTTCGCCCCCCGAGCCCCCTTGTGGGGGCTTCGCCCCCCGTCCCCCCTTATTTGTTTCTTTCTCCTAGCAGCTGGAGCAGACCTAGTATTTGTATTGTAAAATGTCTAAGATTAATGTAATAACCTAACTTAACCGTATCGGTCCTGCCCCTCTCGTTTTTCTGCAATCAGGTTATCTACAAATAGCAAATTCCATTTGATAGACGTGACAACTTAATATTGATGTAGTTTAAGTTAGTTTAAAAGACTAGTGCTGTTATTTTAGCCACTCTAATAATAATGCGAAATATTTTTTATGCCAATCAATATTAGTAATATTACATTTTAGATAATTTAAAAATCGGCATACGAATATTCGGAAAAACATACTTTAGGACTTCTATATGTGTATGCATTAAAATAATTCGGCGAAACGATTATTATGCCATTCAACAATATGCCAAATGTTTCGGCCAAAACATTTTCTGCACAATGAACATTATGCGAAGCGACGAGCACCCAGATTTTATACTTAAACATCATAGAAATTTTAACAATTTAATTAATGTAGGTAGGTTTTATTGTAATTATAAAAAAAATCTAGTCACATAGACCTAGTCATTTACCAAATTAAGAGTTCTGCCTATTTTTTGGCATATCCTGGACTTAAGTCTAGCATATTTTTAAATCCTATCTAAGTTATTTAATAAAGACTAATTTGTTGCATTGATTATTTTGTTTACACGTTCGTAGCTGCTTCCTCGCTTTAGTGTGGCGAAGTTTGTTTAATTATCGTACCTTGAAACCCTCGCAAAGCTCGAGATTCCATTTTTAAACCAATCGCTTCGCTCGTGGTTCAACTATGGAATCTCTCGCTAGCTCGGGTCTCAATATTGGGACGATGATTAAACAACCACTTTCCTCCCTTGTACAACAAATAACTATTTCATGATCATAATATATCTCACGATAGTTTACATTTAATTAATCTATGTATATGTAATTTCCCTAAAACATACCTATATAATTAACATAGGCACGTTAATAGATTTTCAACACAATAATTTTAGATGAAATCGTAAGGTCAGATCATGAGCATAATTATACAGTGTGTTACCATGACCCAGGCTTTTACGAAAATGGGTAATAATACGCATTACTGGCAATCGTTTTCAAGTATTAAGAGTTGACAAATATTTAAATTACCTGTACAATTATTTTTATTTCGTTCGAACGATCAATGCAACGCGTGTACTGCTTAGTTATCAAACGTTGCGAGTGGCTGCGATCTGTCATTGTCAAGTGCCAATTAACGATTTATTTTGAAGTACATTGCTTCTCAATTAACTTTTCTTAGAAAGTTAATTACTTTTAAAATTAGGATTTTTAAACAAATAATGCACATGGTTTGGCTAAGAATCTGCATCTCAATCCTCGGTTCAAATAAAAGCCTGCATCATGTTAACACACTGTATATATGCGGTCGATTTGAATAAAAATGTACCCACACGGCAGCAGAACTAAAGTTGTGAAATTTTGAAGGTTACGGCTGGGCGCATAAAATTATAATTTTATGGCATGTTATGATTTAGCTTATTAGTAGACAGAGCTACTAAATAAATAAAAACCGACCAAGAGTATATCGGGCCATGCTCAGCGTAGAAGTACCTAAGTCAAATATTATTTCATATTCTTCAGACCCGCGTATCAAAAGTTAGAGGGGAGGACAATTTTTTTTAGATTCGAGGCGAGAAGATATATCCGAAAATATTAACTTTAGAAAAAAACTTTCTGTTGGGATTCTTTTTAAAATTCGAACTCTTTATGAAAACCTTATCAGACGTGACCGTTAGTAGGTTCTAGAGGCTTTTTAAAATACCTATAGAATGATACCCTACCCTAAAGGACTGAATTTCAGTAAATAAAATAAATCATCCCCGCTAAAGGTACGTGATAACGTGTAACACGGGACGGGGTATCATTAAATAGGTATTTTAAAAAGTCCAGCGGTTATTGAATAATTACGGAACCCTACACTACACTAAGCATAGCCCACATGCTCTACATTGGGGACGGGGTATCATTATAGGTATTTTAAAAAGCCGAGCCGTTTTTGAAAAACCGCCTGAGCATGGCCCGACATGCTTTTTGCAGGGTTTTCTTTTTTGCTATCCATATTTTAGACTTGACCTCCACGGCGCAATGTGAAGAAGCCCTCAATTTACATAATTTATTTTAATACGAGATATTAATTATATTTTTTGCCTATTCGATAATATTAACATGGATATATAGAGTCAAGGGTACATGCAAAATCACCTTTTCACCTTACGTCCTTGATAAAGAGGGAAACAACGTGTAAGGTGAATATCTGAGCGTTTCAACCGCCTAATTTTGGTGGCATCATTTTTGCCGAAATTTCTAAACGTCTCAATGTTTATACTTCGTCATTTGTGTAAGGTGCCTCCTTCAAATGAGAAAGTAGCCATTGTAAAGAAGAAACTTCGGCAAAAATTATGCCACCAAAATTAGGAGGCTTAAACGCTCAGATATTCACCCTGTAGCTGTACAGTCGCCATAAAATATACCGTAGCGTCCAGAGCGATCAATAAACACAAAATTAAAAATTAAAAAAAAAACCCGACTTCGACCGATTTCTTCAAGATACCTGGGTGCTTAGACAAGTTGCCAATCGCTAACACTTAATCGTCAATCGTAAACGAAAGGTAGCTAACTGTCTTTTCAACACACTTGCTCGTAACGTAGGTATTATTGAACCGCTATTAGGCTCATAATCCAAGATATTAAACACGCGTGCTTTTTCATTACGTTATTGTTCTAGTGCGGTAATAACATAACCCGACCAAGTACGTTTGCAAACATTTGCAAGTATTATGTCATGTAGATGAAGCATTCGAATTTAGTCAGGTTATATTTATTTTTTAAATTGACCAAAGAGTTGACATGTGGCAGAAATAGCGGAATCCAGAATATTATTTCAAAATACTATAAATTTTCGTAAATAAATAAATAAAATATTTAAATTGTGCATCCAAATTATCAAGTAATTATATTAAATGTAAAGTTATCGTAATTTCATTTTATGAGAACCGTTAATGATTCGCAGTTTTTTTTTTTTTATATTGGCTGTTTGTCGATAGGATTGCTGCCTCACAAATTTGCGCGCGTTTAAAAATTCCTTAGGTATGCGCGCGCCGTTTTAAAGTTACCATTTGTAATTTTGTATTTATTTTGTTCTTCGGAGTGGAGTGAATTTCAAATGTTTGTTGCGTTTATTTTGTTGTGTTCATGGTTGTGTTTACTGTTATTACTTTTATGTGAATTATAAACTTCAAGTAATGAACAATAATAAAATAAAACGGTTAAACGTAACTTTGGGATAGTACCCAAGTAAGTAGTAATTACCTAGCAACAAAGGTTAGTAAAAGTGTTACTAAAAGTCGGTTGTGTTGAAAAAAGTGTGTTGAAAAACGTCGTATGAAACTCGTGTGCATTGATCATTATACTCTCTGCTATCTTATGCGCGCTCGCTTGCAGCTCGCGCGCACATTACCGCCTCGAGTATAATGATCAACTTAGCACACTTGTATCATAATGTACTATTGTCGCACTACTTAATATGAAACCCTAATATTTTTTTACAATATTGTATCATAATTCTGTATGAACATACAACACATATCCTTACCGAATTTCATTGCTGTAGCATTTAAGTTTCCGAGTAAATCAGCAGTGTCAGACAGACAGACGGACATGACGAATCTATAAGGGTTCCGTTTTTGCAATTTTGGCTACGGAAACCTAAAAAGAATTATCAAAATCGGACCACCCAGTCGGTAGTTCTGAGGTAACAAACATAAATAAAAATTAACCAAAAAACCTTCCAGTCGAATTGAGGACCTCCTCCTTTTTTTGAAGTCGGTAGGAAAATACCTGAAGACGCCTCTATCGTTACAGCAATAAAGGCGAGCGATCTAAATAAAATAAATATCTTGGGACATCTTACAGAAACACCTGGGTCAAATTTCTTTTCGTTGTCTTATTTTTTGTCCCTAATAATCACCAAATTAAAAATTTTAAAAACCGACTTCAACCGATTTCTCAAAGATCCCCGATTTGTTTCCATCATTGGTTTCCTCAAATCCTACTTTCTGAATGCAAATTCTTGTAAATGAATGAAAATTACCAAAAGCGCCATATATGTACCTATAACATTTGAAGAGATCCCTCGATTTCTCCAGGATCCCATCATCAGACCCCAACTTGGTGCCAATGGGACCATCTCGGGGTAATACACGTTGGATCACAAAAAGAAATTTTAAAATCGGTTCACTATTCTCGGAGATATCAGGTAACATACATACCTACAACAAAAAAAATTCAGTCGAATTGAGAACCTCCTCCTTTTTTTTAAGTCGGTTAAAAAACGTGACGCAGTGGTGATTTTTGTATTCATGAGATGATGTTTCGTTTTCAATTTCTCATGTATGGATTAAAATCTAATGCGAAAAAGACTAAAATAAATACAAGTGCACCGGATTTTTTTTTATATACTGAGTCGAAACAGCCACTAAAAGCGTGACAGAGTGGTATGAAATAAGACAATGAAAATAATTTTGACCCACCTACACATTTACATACGCGAAACTTCTATAGGGAATCACCATCATCAGCCTATGATAGTCCACTGCTGGACGTAGGCCTCACCTATTAACTATGCATATAAACGCATTAGGAGGAAAATACAAATAATCGCCACGCTATTGAGATGTACTCGGCAATTTAAATATTACGAGCTATCTAATCATGCCAACACCGTTGTATATACCTACATGTCTTTTAAGGTATATTTTTATGCTTTGTTTACTCAATTCTGAAATACAATATTCTTCATAACCTTTTTTATAAGTTCTCGTGGAAAAATTCTCAATGAGAACTTACTCTCAAAATCTCATGAAAATTCTCGGAATTTCCGCAATTTAGAATGTTCTGCAACTTGTAGTTGGGCATTTTCGCGAGAAGAGATCCAAAAACTTATTTCTGAAACAGGTAAATTTTATGTTTTTCCTGCTCATAATCACGAGCTCTTTCGATCCTACTAGAAGAAAAAAAGTGTCCCAACTTTTTGTTTCTATTACGTAACCGTTTTTCAAACACTTTGTACAGCGGTTACAAAGTGGAGAGCATGTAAAATGTATGAAAAATGTGGGACCATTTTTTTCTTGTACTTTTTTTCTCCTAGATTGAAAGAACTCGTTATTCTGAGTAGGAAAAACATTAAATTTACCTACCTTAAAAAAAAATTTTTTTGGATCTCTTCTCGCGAAAATGCCCAAGTAACATTCTGCGACCATATATAACATGGACGTCTAAGGCCAGCTCAAATATGCCCCCAAAATCAATTGTTCAATTGTGCTAAGATGGGCAGGACAGCTTTTCTAAACACCGCGCATGTTACGGCGCAACATCTTTGACAAATATTTATAGAATATAGGTAGCCAATCAAAACTTTGATGGACCAATCACAACTATTTTTAAATGGCGGTTTAAGTTTTTATAGGTTGACAATTAAATTCGTTGCCGTGATGCATTAAAGAGGGGATATGACATTTGTCAACGAAAATTCAGGCCCATTTTGAAAGACAATTTATTATGGCGAGGAAGATAAGATTGAGAATTTGGCGGCTGTCAGCTGAGTGTCGTTGCCGGTTTTTCGTTAATTTAAATAATCTTCTTGGTTATTTGCGATAATCCTGCTTATCTGTGTTTTTGGCCAAAATTAATACTTATGTAATTTATTTATTTCATATATTGTTGCTTTTCCAGACTTCGGGTAAGACGTATTATTTAGTTTATACAATAGAAATTTTCATCTAGAAGGGGGGTTGCCCATGGCAACCAAAACAACATCCTCATGAATGAGGATGTTGCTTTAAACCATGGGGAGCGGGGAAAGCCCAGTTTTTTAAATATTAGTTTATCTCAGCATGAACAATTCGAAAAATACCACCTATCTGGGATTTCCTCTTCCACCATGGAGCGTGTTCATATAAATCGGGATAGAGAAAAAAGGAAGGAAATACATGAAAGAGATAAGAATGATAAGAACTTGAATAAGGACAAAGGAGCCAGGTCTAGATCCTCCAGCCCCTCCGACAGATGGTCGGATGTTTCTAATGTGGAATTTAATCAGACCCATTGCTCCACGGATGATAGTCAGTTACCTCCTGGTCAACAATCTCGTAACCAGTCTGTAATAAGTACTCCACCTGCTCATTTAATTCTGGAGTCTCATGAAAATAAAACTCCTTCTCAGACTCCTTCCTCTCCCCATACTCCAATTGGGCGTACCAATTACTCCAACAATGACCAGGGCCCCTTTTTGGTCTATGTTCAAAAAATTGAAATGACACAAGATTCAGGCACTACTCTACATCCTGTGACGTTTGGTCGGTTCTTAGAAAGTAGGAAACGGGAATTCCCTAATATTATAGAGGGATCGGTAAAAAGAATTGGGCGTAACCGAGTTTCACTTAGCTTCCATTCAGCTGCCGATGCCAACCATTTCCTGGAATCTACCACCTTATCCCATAATAAGTTCAAAGCCTCTATCCCTTCCTTTAATGTAACAAGGATGGGTTTGGTGCGAGGAATCCCTGCTGATTGGTCTCCAGAGGATGTTCTTGATAACCTTAAGGTCCCCTTAAATTCGGGCGGTCCTGTCCCCATTAAAATAAGACGACTTAATTTCAAAAAAACTAAACCAGACGGTACATACACGTGGCTTCCTTCGGAAACAGTGATTGTCACTTTTGATGGTCAAATTTTGCCAAAAAGAGTTTTTCTATGTTTGAACTCTTTACCTGTTGAACAGTACAGTTACCCAACCATTCAATGTTTTAAATGCTGTCGTTACGGTCATACCAAGGAAAAATGTAGGTCCCTCCCTAGATGCTTCCGATGCGGAGGTGGTCATCAAGGTGACAATTGCAATGTGGATGGAGAACCTCAGCCATTCTGTTGCAATTGCCCTCGGGGATTGGGAGCTGGTCATTCTGCAAATAGCAAATCTTGTCCTGAATACATCCGCCAAACGAACATTAAAAAAACCATGGCCGATGAAAATATTTCTTATATTGAAGCATCTAATCGTCATGTTAAAGTTAGTCATCAATCATACGCCAACGTGACAGCTTCCACTTCCCATTCTCCTCAGACGTCCTACAAAAAAAACTATTTTTCGCCAACCTCGGTCTCCTCCTCGGTTGGAAAAAGGCTATGACAAGAGGGCCCATGATTTACTGACAAGAGATCCAGTTATAGAATCTAGGCCTGTTTACCTTGATCAACAACCCCCAAAAACTCAACAATTAATTTCAGATCTCATAAAATCTATCACATCCCTTATTAAACTTTTTTCTCCTAACAATCCGTTGGCTAATCCAACTTTGATTTCCCACGTTGCACCTCCGATCTCATCTTTCCTTTCATCTAGTCACAATGGACCAAGTAATTCTTCAATGGAATAGCCGAAGTATTTCCAATAAAAAACAAGAAATATTATATATTACCAACAAATATAATCCGGCTATTTTAGCCATAT
This sequence comes from Thaumatotibia leucotreta, assembly GCA_025490895.1. Classification (NCBI taxonomy): domain Eukaryota; kingdom Metazoa; phylum Arthropoda; class Insecta; order Lepidoptera; family Tortricidae; genus Thaumatotibia; species Thaumatotibia leucotreta. The sequence goes on along the minus strand of JALPQI010014913.1, from coordinate 17,130 downwards.
CGGAAATATGGCTAAAGGAAAACTCTAATTTCAAAATTCCTAGTTATTGTTCTCTTATGGACTGCAGGGCAGATGGTCGTGCTGGATGTGCCCTGTTCATTAGAGATCATATCTCTTTCTCTCCTATTCCGTTACCTGATAAACCACCTGGTGGTTTTAATGCAACTTGTGCTCGGGTAGAAGGCATAACTTTTCTATCCCTTTATATTCCTGATCCTTCCTCTGCCATTCTTAAACTTCTTAAAAAGATAATATTATCTCTCCCCCAACCTATTGTGATACTTGGGGATTTTAATGTCCACCATGTTCTATGGGGATGTGATAAAACTGACGAGGTTCTAGGTGAACAATTCCTTATAGAGATTCTAGACAAATGCAATCTATGCTTACTGAACTCGGGTTCCCCCACTCTCCGCTCTCTTCCTAATCACTCAGCTAGTGCAGTCGATTTATCGATCTGCTCTCCTTCTCTTGCTTCTCGGGTTTCCTGGGAGGTCTTGGACAGTTCTTACGGTAGTGATCACTTTCCTATTTTATTACACCTTGCTTTTGTTTCCTCAAAGAGACCCACTGTAAACAGACCGCTATTAGTATATAATATTAATGGCGCGGACTGGAATAAATATCGGAAATTGCTGGACTATGAAACTTTCCAGCTCCCTCCTATCACTGTGGACTCCATAGAACTATGCTCTGCTGCTTTAGTCCAAGCTATTAAGACATCTGCTGATAAGACCTTCCCTCTTAAAAACTGTATTGTGGGAAAGCTTGCTTCTCCACCTTGGTGGGATAGTGAGTGCACTCAGGCCATTAAGGACAGGAAGGCAGCTGAGCGGTTTTATGCCGCAAATATGTCATCCGAGAATTACGAACAATTGACAAAATCCATGACAGCTGCAAAAACCCTGCTAAGCAATAAAAAATCTGAAGGGTGGAAGTCATTTTGCTTATCTCTAAGTCCCTCAACTCCTGCTACAATTGTTTGGAATAATATTAGAAAATTCAGGAGTTCTTATAACCCTTGCAATTGTCCTTACCCTAATACTTTACAATGGGCTGAGTCATTTCTTGCCAAAATAGCTCCTCTGTACGTTCCGGGAGTTCTCGATTCCTCTATAAATCTGCTGAATAACCATTCATCTCATCCCTTAGACCAATTGTTTTCGTTTGTGGAGCTCAAGAATGTGCTTGGAGCGGTAAAAGATTCCGCCCCAGGACACGATGGTATCCCTTATTCTTTTGTAGCAAAAGCAGGTGACAGATTTCTTAAATACTTTCTTAATCTTATTAATCATATTCTGCTTTCGGGCCAGCCGCCTCGTTCCTGGAAATCTCAAGTAATTATACCCATACTCAAACCAGGTAAGGACCCTAATGACCCACAATCATACCGGCCTATTGCCTTATCCTCTGTTCTAACGAAGATTTTGGAGCATCTAATCAAAAATAGACTAGAGTGGTTTCTTGAAAGTCACGATTTGTTGGGAAAATCTCAATATGGATTTAGAAAGGGGAAAAGCACAATTGATAGCCTGGCTATTTTCACGTCTGACATAAGGTTGGCTTTTTCAAATCAAGAATCGGTTCTAGCAGTATTCTTAGACGTCCAGGGAGCATATGATAATGTTCAGCTCCCTATTCTCAGAGATAAACTACACACACTGAATATTCCAATGAGACTAGCCTGCCTTATTGGTAATCTACTTTCCGAGAGAGAAATTTCTTTCCGAGGCAAAGACCCCCAAATCAATTCATCAAGATTGGTTTGGCGCGGGCTACCTCAGGGCTCTGTCCTTAGTCCCTTACTATACAATCTCTACACATATGACTTGGAAGAATCAGTTTCTGGCTGCCAAGTACTCCAGTATGCAGACGACCTATTAGTTTACACATCTAATAAAAACTTGGAATCTGCCTGTGTGGCTATCAATTTCTCCCTCCAGTCTTTAAATAACTGGCTCTCTAATAATGGTTTGTCCCTCTCCCCGTCGAAATGCTGTGCTGTAGTTTACAGTCGAAAAAGATCTCTACCGATTGTAAATGTATCAATTAATAAATCTAGTATCCCTTTCAACTTATCCTATAAATTTCTAGGGATTATTCTTGATTCTAAACTAAACGGAAGTCTACACTTTGAGTACTTGGTCAAAAAGTGTGAGCGTGGGCTTAATACTCTTAGGTGCCTGGCGGGAGTTTGGTGGGGTGCTCATCCTACTTCCTTAAAGTTAATTTATAATGCTATAATACGTAGCGTTCTAGATTATGGTTCTTATTTGTTGGTTCCAGGAAATAAAGCTGGTTTGAAAAAACTGGACCTCATTCAGTCAAAAGCCCTCAGAATAATCCTGGGAGCAATGAGGTCTAGTCCAATCAAAGCCATGCAGATAGAGTGTGCTGAACCTCCCCTTGCTTTGCGACGTCAATTCTTAGCTGATAGTTTTCTATTTCGGTCGCTTCAATTTTCGTATCATCCCTTAATTCATCGTTTGTACGACCTTAAAACTTCGTTCATACTAAATGGGCCTAATCAACCTTGCCTGGTGACTAGTTTAAGAAAGTTTCAGTCCATCAAAGACCCTGTCTTCCATTCCCCTCGACTTCCTCTGTATGAATATGATTATTCAATTATCACCTACCAACCTCGTATTATTCTTAATTTTGATATTTGTCGCAATGATCCCTATGCAGATAAATACCTCCACGAGATCCTCTCACGTGATTGGCGTAACTGGAACACTATTTATTGTGACGCATCAAAATTATCCCCGACTGGTTGTGTGGGAGTGGGAATTTTCCACGCTCAGTACGACATAGTTCAAAAAATTAAATGTCCCCCCGAAACATCAGTCTATACGGGTGAGTGTATCGGTATTTTAGAGAGTGTGAAGTTTATTCTACTGTTCAAATTAAGGAAAACCCTTATTTTTTCGGATTCCCGTAGTTGCCTACAATCTCTACTGGCGAACCCTTTTTCGTCTAGGTTTCACAATCCGATATTATTTCAAATCAAAGAGAATCTTCTTATTTGTAAGAAAAGGGGATTTGAAGTTGCCCTGGTTTGGGTTCCGGGTCATTCAGGGGTCTCAGGCAATGAACGGGTTGACCGCGTTGCTAAGGAGGCTGTTGTCTGTGGCGACAAGACACCTTTTAGAAACTACTGCTTTGATCTAATTCCTTTAGCATCTAAATGGCTTTTTCAAATTTGGTCTGCTGAATGGGCTGCCGCTAATCGGTCCTCAATCAATCCTTATTTTCTTGTACAACCGGATATACCTAGAAAACCATGGTTCTCGAAAATCTTTATACCAAAGCAATATTGTTCAATTATTATACGAATGAGATTGGGTCATTGTTGTTCCCCTGTTCATTTAAAAAGGATCCACGCCCGAGACTCCTCTCTGTGCGAATGCGGGCTGGAGGAAGGTGATTTAAACCACATCTTCTTCACTTGCCCTTCTTTAAAGCATGAAGGTCTATATGCGGACCTTACTCATTTTAAAATTCCTTTTCCCACTTCTATTTTAGAACTTCTAAAAACTAAAGATATTTCCGTCCTTTCTTCCCTAGCTTCTTTTTGTAAATATAATAAATTAAAACTTTGATTTTATTTTTCTTTCTTCCTTCTGCTTTTCTTTTTTTTTAATATATATATATTATTGTATTTGTTTTTGACTGTACATAAACATGATACATGTATTTATTTTTATTTATCGTCGTCTTGGAAATAGCAACAATTCTTATTTCTATTATTCTATTTCGTTATGATTATCTCACGACATGACGCTGGCTAATCGTCAGAAAGCCAAAAAAAAAAAAAAAAAAAAATATTATGGCGAGCGGCTTTGTAACGAAACGCCTGAGCTATTTCAAAACCCTATGTAAAATTATTACTTAACTACTTAGTCGACTCTCCTGCTTTTAAAGTTTTGGCCATAAAGAAGTGTGATCGTCTAGAGATTGATGGTGGACCCTAACATTGTTTCATAGTAATCTAGAGTCTTTGACAATAACAGAATATGTGGAGCTTGTGGAGATAAATAATAATGCCTAGACTAAAGATAAGGAAGTATATTCGCAGATTAGAAGAAGGTTAATAATAATTCAAAGTCACATTATGTTAAACATTTTGGATGGCATAGCAAAACATAATTAGTTAACCCATTCATTGCCGACGCCTCGTGTTTTTAATCATCACGCAGTGCCGCCGCCTTCTACGCGACGACGCGAATTCGCGTCCACGGCATCACGTTAACATTTCAACGGACGCGAATTCGCGTCCGCGGCATTAGGTTATATATCAAACTTGAAGGACGCGAACTCGCGTCTGCGGCATTAGGTTATTTGACACTTGAAGGACGCTAATTCGCGTCCTCGGCATCACGTTTACGCATACACAGGACGCGAATTCGCGTCTTCGGCATCAGAGATAAGAATTATGAAAACTACAAATGCACTGAATTCAGAAACCAGCGACGGTATAATATTATCCTTCATCAATAAAATTTAATGAGTAAGTGTGGGTAAGTCCGACATACTTTATTTGTAAGGAAAGTCCGTCATATGCGTTTTCTATCGTTGAGTTAGGGGTGAAAATCATTTGGTAGACGGACTTTCCTGATATAGACGGTCTTACCCGCATTGACCTTAACATTTTGGTATCAGCTTTGCCGATATTCATTGCCGACGCCTCATATTTTTAATCATCACGCAGTGCCGCCGCCTTATACGCGACGACGCGAATTCGCGTCCACGGCATCACGTTAACGTTTCAACGGACGCGAATTCGCGTCCGTGGCATTAGGTTATTTCACACTTGAAGGACGCTAATTAGCGTCCTCAGCATCACGTTTACGCATACACAGGACGCGAATTCGCGTCTTCGGCATCCGAGATAAGAATTATGAAAATTACAAATGCACTGAATCCAGAAACCATCGAAGGTATAATATTATCCTTCATAAATAAAATAACATTTTGGTATCAGCTTTTAAATACAGTTGATTTCTAGCAAAAAAAAACAAATAACTCGAGGACGCGAATTTGCGTCCTCGGCATCACGTTTACGCATACACAGGACGCGAATTCGCGTCTTCGGCATTGAATGGGTTATTAGGAAAACAATTAGTAACTTAAAGTATAAATTTATAATGTAATTCACTAATATTATAGAAGCACCACCTGCGGAGAGAGATAAGCAAACATGAGAATTTAAAATATAAATGTTTAGTATATAAGGTTAAAAAAAAAACAATAAAAATAATTATTGTTTTTTTTTCCTAATCCACTACCAGCTATTTCTTGTCGCGGCTAACTTGTGATAGTCCATTCCTTTGCTTTTCTACCAGAGTTTCAAAGGAATATAAACATATTTTTACAACAATTATACTCTTAAGTACTGAGTTAATATAATAAAATAGAACAATGGAAGATTTTCCATATCCCTAGTCTACGTTCATATGAATTCTTAAAAGAACTCACATCTAGCTGTACATGTGATAGTGTTACTTCATCATGTACGAACTATCATCAAGCAGGATGTGGTCTGCGACCCGAGGCTAACCTAACAGACGCTACCAGCATTTCGGAAAGCCTATTCCAAGCGAGAAGAAATGCCAAGAAACTCACTTGTACTGAGATTTCAGCTCAACTACCTTCAACAGTCATTATTTATATAGAGTAGAAGGAGTACTGTAACGGCCTTAGCCTATCCATTACTACCAATGTCATTTAGAATTCCAGATTTTAAAACCCATATGCATAAGTAAGTACCACATTCACAGTATAGTGTTACTAAACTTCTGATCTCATGTTACATTCGATCAGTGCTAGATCCAATCGGTTTTCCAAATAATTCACCAGATCCTGTAATGGATTACAGATTATTCATATTTTAGCATTTATTGTATTCAGTAAGTTGAACTCAAATTAGATTTAAAATGTTGATATGCTAATTTTAAAGCATAGGTAATCCATAATAATGGATTCCTTAAGATTTGTATTTTAAATACAAAGAGCCCTCACTTAGGGTAAACTTTAGATAAGTATGTAAGTATAGATAGATATTTGGTCTTGATTACTAATAAGTAACATAGGTTTTATTGTATAATATGAAAGCAAAAACTAAATTACTTCATAGCCTCTTTTGTGCTGTAAATAGTAATTTATTTTATACTATATCAATATGTATGAAGGTTTAGATTTGGATACAAATATATATTATAAATGCAGTAGGTAGTCTTGAGTATATTAAATACTTGATTATTATACTGTGCCTTTATATGAATAGTAGTATTTATAAAAATGGAAAAGATATTAATGGTATTTCAAATACATATTACAATGGTTTTCATGTGTTCAACCTAGATTACTAGATTAGATAATTGGAACTTTATTTCCAAACAAAGCAGCTGCTCTGAAAATTATGCATGCACACAAAATAGGTAATTTACACAATGAAATCCCATAAAGATGATGGTATAAATTCTTCTAAATGGTAGGTTCAGGTTACTGAGATCATATTTCCTTGATGGAAAAGCAGCACACTGCTCTGTGCACTATGCGCATTACAGACAGACATTTCTCACAGAATAATGATTGAAATTTCGTAGCACCAAAATATCTCTCAACATTAATCTCTACTTGTTAGTAGATCTCCGATCAATATACTATCAATATGCAACCCTTTGACGGGCGGGAGAACAGAGTTGGTCCGAAGGCCTATAGTCAAGATCTCGCTACGACAAACAAAATTAAACACTTACCAGTTACTTTGAACTCGCTTTCTAATCAAATTCTATGTCATCTGACTTCACTTTTACACTAAAACTTTCCTACAAACTTGTCAAATACTAAGACAACACAGTTCCTGAAATCGCATTGGCCATTTCGTTATCACCGTTCGGTTTCCACAGCCGACGCTTTACATAGAGGGTTAGTAAATACACAAAACAAATACATTAAAAGTGACCTCGAATGCAAATGCAATCTACTCTAGGTGTTGTTAGTAACCCAAATATCTTCTAGATTATTCTTTCCCATTGTTTTATATTTATGCAACACAGGTGCGTTAACCGGAAGAAACGGGCGAATTTAAATATCGAATTATTCAATAATTAACCCCAAGACTAGGTGTATTTTATGTAGGTAATTACTGCAAAGTTAACACTTGATAAAATAATCAAAATCTCACCAAACCGAAGGTATTTGCAACTTATTACATATTTTCGTCTACCACGTGACCACCTTCCAGAGCGACCGTACCTTCCGAATCTCCGCCAGAAAATCCCCCCTTTTGCAAAAAATGGCGTCTATTTATAGGGTTTTCGAACAGCCTAAAATGTATCACTAAAATTCCCGAACCAAGTAAAACGTTGCTACTATTTAATATCGACCTTATTTTCTACAGCTTTAAGTTTATTTTATCTTGACTCTAGGTTCGACTTAGAATCAGTTTCTTTCTATATGATTTTTCGGCCATGTTTTTTCTATGAATTGCACACAAAACTAGCATCGTCCTTTTTAGGTTTTAATAATTTCGTACTGATGTTTGATTAATGGATTATATTTCGAATATACTTTTTAGTTCGAATATTTATTTTAATTGTTAGTATTTTATAGTACGAGTCCAACTAGACCCACTACCGCGTATTTCAATTGCCGAATTGAACGGAAATGAATTAATTCAATGAAGTACTTCGTTGACTATTTACGATCGTTTAATATCTTAATATTCGCCAATTGCGTTGGTTTACTATGGATACATATATAAAAATTATAAATATAATTATGGAATATATGTAGCAGTTCAAACGGACTGTTACAGCTTCCATGTTTTATTTGTTCGTAGGTAACATTGCTATACCATGCACACTTGCGGATAGTAAACGGCCGTTTCACGAAAAACTTCAATAACACTTAAACTTAATAGTAATTAAACTAATTAAGAACGTATTTTCTATTGAGAAAATGGTAAAACTAGCTAATTAATAAGGTATAATAATTATGTTTTATAATTATTATAAAGATTAATATTATAATATTGATAAACAATTAAAATTAAAATTAACTTCAAAACAAAAAGACTAAAAATAATATATTATTATTAGGAAAATAAGTCGCGGCCCATCGTCGTTCCCGGTGCAAAAGTGCCCATAACACTTGTGACTTGCAGCGTTTCCGCGTTGAATAGCCATGGACAGCCGTTGCACCAGGAACGACTCTGAGCGAGGATGCTCTCCTTTTTGTCGGAGACGACGTCCGATGTCCCGTATAAGTTTTTTCGCGTCAGCTCCCCAACAGCCCGCTGTCTCCACCGCCACGGGAACGAAAATATAGCTCGGTCCTACATAGGAGACTATATTTCTGCCGCTTTAAGTTCGCCTGCCACTCGGCTGCCGCTCCAGCCAGCACGTATGGTGCGACTAATGTGGGAAGCGGCGAAGGTGCTGACATTTTCTATTTGAATTGTTATTATTTATTTATAAAGCGCTTGACTATACTCCGAAAAAGTCAACAAGTATGGCAATACATATTATACATAAGCTATTTTTAAGTCAGATCTACAACATGTTACATAAGTCATAAATGATATTACCCAATTAAAATTAATGAAGTAGGTGTGTAAAATATGCTCAAAACAACGTGATGATTTTAGTCAAATAAAACACGGCCAAGAGCATGTCGGCGCAGCTCATTGTAGGGTTCCGTAGTTCAAAAACGGCTGGGCCGATTATGTTCGAAATATTTTTATTTTAAAGTATTCTATAAGCCCGCTATTCATGATTTTTTTCACATTTTTTGCACCTACGGATCAGAAGTTAAAGGGGGGGACACAATTTTTTTTCTTCTGGAGCGATTATCAACAAAAATATTGACTTTAGAAAAAAACGTGTTCACGTTGTGCGACAGTAGACAGCAATAATCCGTAGTGCATTTAAGTGCCGGTTTTTGACCTTTCCCACTAAGTTAATGTGCACATTTTAGTGGAAAATCAACTTTACACGTTCGCGTCACTAAATTCAAGGCAGGGATCGCTACTCACTAGATGGTGTAAAAGAGACGTAGCGCTATGGCACTGGTCTCACCGTGTGCTACTAAGCTATGAACAGTCAAGTGCAAAAATGAGTATCGAAAGAATCCGCTCATAAATTGTTACGACGTTCTTATTATTACACAGAATTAGAGTGCTCTGGGATATATTTTGTGTGCACCTTATTTTGTCTTTGACTGAACTATCGGCTATAAACACGAACAAAAGATACACACTCCTGTGTAAATAAAAGAGACCGCCGTCTCTACTCGTCCAGCTACCAGGGGCCTATTTCTCGTAACTATTAGTTTACAAGTATATTAGTTATTAGTTACTAGTGAAAATTTTTCAAGTCCTAATATTTTCTGTTTCTCAAAAATAATTATTAGACTGGTAACTAATATTGGTAAACTAATAAAAAATATGAATCCAGCTTGGCTGATTGGGGTATTACCCATGCCTTATTACATATATAAAAACAAAATTTAAACATGAGCGGTAAAAAGCAAATTGTTTGTTTAGTTTAAATAAAATATTTAAATTTATTAAGAATGGATATGATTAAGTTGATGGTTTTGAGGAATATATTGGATGCCAGAGATATTTTATTTGGAAGCTCTTCGGACACGTAAACCTAAATAAATAAACGTAAAAATGGGAGGAATTAACGATTTTAATTATTTCTCATCCGAATCCGTCCACATTTTATAATTTTATTTAGTAACTGTGGTAAGAAACACGCTAATAGTTTAGACTAATATTTTTTACCAAGCTTTATTAGTCGCCAAAGCTTGGTAAAAAATATTAGTCTAAACTATTAGCGTGTTTCTTACCACAGTTACTAAATAAAGCTTTATGAGTGTATTTTACAAGTGTAGTTATTTTTCTTTGTATTCGAGAAACCAAAACCAAATTAGGTCTAATAATATTAGCTAATATTTATTAGTTGGTAACTAGTAACTAATATTTTATTAGAGTGGCTTCGAGAAACGCAAATTTGTAAACTTGTAAAAAATATTAACTCATGGATGGACTAATATTACTAGTCTAATAAGGTACGAGAAATAGGCCCCAGCTATCGCCGCCGGGCGAGTATTGCCATGTCTCTTTTATTTACACAGAAGTGCGTATCTTTTGTTCGTAACTTAGTAGCTCGTACGGTTCATAAACTCGCGTATATTAATTAAATTTAATCATCTCGGCAACTTTGTTTTAATTCTATTATTAATTTCTAGGGCTAATGTAACCCGACTTTACGTAGCGTTATGACACTGATCTCACCGCGAGCTACTAAGCTATGAACTATTGGATATTAACACGAACAAAAGATACGCACACCCGTGTAAAAAAAAGAGACACGGCGATACTCGCCCGGCGCGGCGGTGATAACTGATAGCTGGGCGAGTATCGCCGTGTTTTATTTGCTAGGGAGTGCTTATCATTTGTTCGTGTTTATATCCAATACCTAGTTCATAGCTTAATGGCTCGCGGTGAGACCAGTGCCTAAAGCGATCACCACTATTTTGTTGTCATGTTCAGAAATATGAAGCATCATAAATCATATTGCAGGCTCTACCGGAGGTAGTCTGTGTCAAGGTGTCGCATAGAGCAATCCATTAAATCATGATTTCTTAATTTGACAGATATTTCTTAAGTTCAGAAGTTATTTTTGTGGCGTGGGTCGATACTTTTGGATTTCCACTTGCATCAAGGTTTCTTTTAGTACGTATTAAAACTTTCACGATTTTTCACTCATTTTATAAGTTTCATAACTATACTAATCAACAGTAGAATCCAAAAAAACGTAAACAAATATAGCATACTTTCTATAGCATTTGACTTCTTTGACACATATCGTAAAAACACGTGAATTCATGTGACGTCATATTTTTACGGTATTGCTAAAAATAGTATTTTATGTGACTGGTTCATAATGCCTAATTATGAACAGTTGCATACATAACTTTATCTACATGCATATAATAAGGTTTTCTACAATATGTTTATTTTTGTGGCAGCAAATTATTGGTCACGGTTGTAGCGGCGTCCCGGATTTCTGGTGGTGTTTCACACATTTCAACATCACTGTCTTCGTCGTCATAACTCATTTTTCAGTGTAAATATTTCACAACGAACTCGATAATATTTAACTTTCAAGTCAACAGTCCAAAAAAGTTGGATGTTTGAAACAATTCAAACAAAACAAATGACTGACATTAGTTTATCTTAATTCATAGACAAGGTAAGGTCTTGAGTCGATATCGATTCTCAAATCGATTCTCAATATTCGAGATTTAGAAGAATGTATGGAATATGAATTTTAATGTGAATGAAATTACAAATCGATTAATTCGATAATCGAAATTAAAGTGTGATTTTTCATTTTAACAGAATGTTCGAAATTTAATTGTGATTAAGATATCGGTTGCCGATATCGTAAAGTAAAAATTATGATACACCCACAGATACACATTTCTTAAAGTAGGCTATTTGCTTACCGCCGCTAAACATATTGTAGACAACTTATGATATGGATGTAGTTAAATATCAATACTTAATTTTAAATAAATAAGTATGTGAGCTCGAGGGAAGGTTTAAGGCACTAGTCTCACCGCGAGCTACTAAGCTATGAACTATCGGCTATAAACTCGAACAAAAAACTCCCGTGTAAATAAAAGAGACACGGCGATACTCGCCCAGCTACCAGCTATCACCGCCAGGCGTGTCTCACCGTCTCTTTTTTTGCACGGGAGAGCGTATCTTTTGTTCGTGTTTATGGTACTTTACAGCATTCACAATACAGTGTGTAAGTCTAATACGGGCGATCAATTAAACCAGACATGGGATTCATTAGTGTAATCATGGATTACAAGGTTTTTATAAAGTTACTCTTAATTATGACCTCACAGATTTTTTTAAAGATTATCGTAGCAGCAATGTAGGTACGAACATTTGTTATTGTTAATATGGCAGTTATGTCATCTGCTTTTGAAATTAGCTGTCATCGAGTGTTTAACTCGCGTATGTTGCTCTACATTGCGCGCCGAATTATTATTATGGAAAAAATTGTTGCTCTAATTTTAAATAAAAGTTATTTGAATGTACTTATTATGTCGTAAACTAACACCCATTAAGAGCTTCGCCCGTATTAGACTTACACCCTGTATATGCATAATTAACTTGTTAATTTACATGTTAAAAGTTAACGGATTCAATATATGATAAATTACTGGTTAGCCATATTTGAATATGTAACAGAAGGTGCGGTACGTTATAAAATATCGTAGCTATTAATACTTACTTTTACTCGGAGCTACAGCAATCAATTCATGGGAATATCGCCTTTCTTACGCTTTAAATACGGGTGTTTTTTCTATACAGTAAGTCTTGCAGATGAGAGGTTTGGTAGCGTAGCGGGATATTGATGAATATCTGATTATGAATATTAAAGGTCATTGTACTGTCATGTGAAAATGCCGTTTGCAAATGTTGTCATAGTCTTCGTGCCATTCATAACTAAAAAAACCGGCCAAGAGCATGTCGGGCCATGCTCAGTGAAGGGTTCCGTAGTTATTCAAAAACGGCTGGGCCGATTATGTTCGAAATAGTTTTATTTTAAAGTATTCTATAAGCTCTAGTGAGCTTATAGAATACATTCATGATTTTTTTCATATTTTTGGACTTACGGGTCAAAAGTTAGAGGGGGGGAAATTTTTTTTTCTTCCGGAGCGATTATCTTCGACAATATTGACTTTAGAAAAAAACTTTTTTCAAGACCCTTACTTATTTTAAGGGACCTATTGAATGATGCCTCGCACTATAGGATTACAACAAATAAAAAAAAATCATCTCCATTTCACCAGTTGTTTTTTTTGTACCACTTTGTTGGCATAATTAATATGTATACCTACCTGTACCAAATTGCAGATTTCTAGTATTAAGGGCCACTGAGCTATTTATTTATTTATTTATTTATTTAACAACATATTTACACGGCATTACAGACAAGCCAATACACCGAGAAATCAAACATTGGTTACATGACAGAAACAAAACATAATATTCTATGTAATACAATAAAAATAAAAACAGCTATGCTGCGGACAAACGGACAGACGGACATGGCGAAACTATAAGGGTTCCGGTTTTGCCATTTTGGCTACGGAACCCTAAAAAGTTCAGTAATTTTAAGCATTTTTGAGAATATTCTGCATTTTTTATCTGTCTTTATTTCATAACATAACATAACTGTACAATTTATATACATACATAAATTAAATCTAACTAATCCTGACTAACCTAAGAACCTAACCTATATCTAAGATTGGCCCTTGTGGCATTGTAGCGAGGATGCTGGCGGCATTTCCTCGCTGTATAAAAATACTGATGCGTTGTGTGAGGAAGCCGCCAGCTCTACGGTCTTTAGTTACGTCAACCAGACGTTTCGCGATCTCAGCCAACAATTTACGTGTGCTGAGGCCCCATTAACCTAAAGTTTCTACGCCAAACGGTACAAAAATCGTACTCTTTGCCCTTATATGAAGGGACCACGGAAAAAACATGTCCAGTGCTTAAAAAAATCAGGGCAAATTCTGCAGGGCTTATTCTGTTAAAAGTAAGGTGGTTTTTCCTTCAGTAATTTCAATTGACTAGACATGTTCTTCCCGTGGACCCTTCATATTTATCTGCATCTTGTACATTATTAGGACCAGATGTTCAAGTAAATTTTTGTTGCAGTTGGTACTTCTGAATCTAAGCCGATGCCAAGAAGAAATCATACGCAACGACTTCGAGGGACCAAATGAAGACGGCTCCTACAAGTTCGCTTATCAGACAGGTGAGATATCAATTAATAAGACATTTACTCATCCATCAAATTCGGGATGTTTGAAATAAGTATCATGACTTTTTAACCATCGGTCATCTCATCGCGCTCGCTCCAATAAATAAGAGCGAACGCGATATAATGCTTTACATATCGAGAAAAACCTAACGTAACGTACTTGGTACCGAAATATCATTTGATATCCACAAGTGCTTTACGGTGAAGGAAAACATCGTGAGGTAACCTGCGAATAAATTCAATGGTGTATGTGAAGTCCCCAACAAGTACTGGGCCAGCGTTGGGACCACGCAAAATAGGCACGTTTGATGTCGAGTTGCGGAAAAATGCCCAGAATACAACAACAACAACCGATACTTGCCATGTCATCATACGGCTACAAAGCCAAGATATACATATACTGCATTAGACCTATAGATCAGGGATCGCAACCGGTAATCTGAATACAGGTTTTAAATAAGGTATTACCTGTAATAGCGAATTTCGCTACGTATATCGGTTAATGTCAAAATAATGGTATAATAAATATTGGTATTCAAATATATTAGAGGTTTAGCTATTTGACAGCAATACCTGTATAATGAGATTTACCCCTAAACACGATTACTGGTATTAATTACTGTCAATGTCAGTTCTGTCAGGCCAAGAAGTTGTTCTAATATGTTGATTATCTTAAGATTATTATGACAAAAAGGCCAACCTGAATATAATCATAACCCGAAAGAAACTTAATTCAATTAAGTTAAGGTTTAAGTTACTTAAAACAAAGAGGGTTTCCTTAGCTTTTTGCAGGTAAGTGTAAATCGTTTATGATGAGAAAACAGGACCGCAAATTTTCGAGTGTTATCGCCTTTATTCGAGTCTGATTCTTATATAAACGAAGGATAAAGATCTTACGGACTGTTATATCATAATCAGTGACATATTCTTTTCGATTTACACTATGCTAATGCATATGTTTTCGTTAAGTTATATACGTTTTGGCAAACGACCCTTTAATCTAGTTTATTATTAAAATTACACGAGCATTGTATTTTTCCTATAACTTCCTGCCGCCCAGACCATGAAATTTGCCTGAGGATTTTGAATTAATAATGTACGAAATAGAATAGAATTTCTTTTGTTTAAGGAGACCTTTTAATAGGCCCCTGGGCGGCAGGAGGAATATATTTTAATACCTAATTCAGAGTTTTCATACGATTTGCTCAGCATCCAACTCACACATGTGCAGTATTTTTCTGGTTCTAGTAGCAGACAAATTTACCCAACTTGACAAAACTTCGATGGCGTTGCGGTGTGTACATCGAGCTCATAAATATGTGAGCTAATCCAAGGATTCAAAAATAAATGAGCATAGAAAGATACATATGCATTTGAACATGCATTTGCACGTACTCCTATCTCTCTTTTTTTGTTGCATAAAAGGTCCTGGCAGAATATCAGCGATGATGTGGCATGCTGCATGCTGCATCATTATGCTGAGCCAGCACCTATTCTCTGCCACGACACATGGCTTTATTAATTATTGATAAGTTATCCTAAGTTGCATGTTTTTCTGTAATTTATCTTTATTGCATCGCTTTGTACCTACTGATTGTGAACGCCATGTATGTTGTGGATATGAATAAAGTCTTTTATCTATCTATCTATCTAACAGATTTACCAATCAAAAATACATATTACCTGTCATATTTATCTGAGCATGTCTCACATAAATATGTAAGCAATTGAAAAGTCATAAATATCTCTACTAATATTTTTCAAAATTATATAACTGAAACCAAACTGAAACTCAACAAATATCTACGCAAAACTTTTTCCGTATATTTTGACAATCATCGAAAAGAGTACCGTACTGTCAAATCATACTTTTGTCTCTTTCACTTTACGTGTGACGTCATAGAAGTGTCATTAGTATTCACTTGCGGCTTTTTACCCATATTTCGTCGGCTGACAAGCAAAACTCACTATAAAAACTGTCACTACTCTTCGCAATCTCTTATGTCAGTATTAAGTCAGAACTGAGATAGGAGCTTTATTTCAAGTAGGTATTTGTTACTTAGTGAGTTTTACTTGTCAACCGACGATTTGCCGTTTTGTATTTTTGATTGACTTAAAAGAGGTTGTTATCAACTTTAATGACTGACCACTTACAAATTTATAAATGATCATCATCATCATCAGCTTATAATAGTCCACTGCTGGACGTAGGCCTCTCCTATTAACTATGCGTATAGACGCATTAGGAGGTAAATGCCCATAATCGCCACGCTGGGCAAGCGGGTTGGCGATCGCAGTAATGTGTCCAGTATGATGACGCGCTGCTGCCCATCATCATTTTTTTTTATCAAATAATGGTCAGTGACACTTCAATCCCTTAGTCGACTCTTACGACACCCGCAGGAGGATTTGGGGTGGTGACAAATGAATTCTTACTGCCGTCACCACACGGCCATATATTAAATGATATTGGTACTTTATTTCCTGCCGTGTATAGTACCTAAGTGTAAGAGTACGTAAAAATATCAATGACAAATTATCAATAATTAATAATTTTAATTAGGGGGCTATCAAATAATTCTGTCATCTGTCAAGTAAAAACTCGCATAGCATTTTGACATGTATCTGGCCTACTCCAATGAAGGCGTCTTTAGAGTGCTGACAGAGACAGAAATTTGCGGATTTCGAAGTTCGCGGTAGGGCCGCTGTACCAACATTTGTTACATCCACATAGGTACGTAAAATTTATAAAATGTATTGTGGATTTTGGCGTGATTTCTGTATCAAACGAAGTTTTTCTATTGTTATTTTATGTTCAACAAATAAATATTCGATAGGAAGTAAATGCGCTTATATTTATTTTCATCACACCTGTTCGTGATAAGTGTTATTATACGTAGGCATACTTGAACGTAATGAGCTGTATTATGCCCATGGGCAATAATGGATCCTCACAAGACATTACGTCGCACTAGCGCGGCGCGGCGCGCGCCGCGCCGAGATTCCTTTTATAAAGATGATGAATTTAAGTCATCCCTGATTGTGAGAAATGATTTAGACCATTTTAGAGTAGGTTTGTGAAAATATACAGGGTGGTCCAAACCTTGACGTCGAAAAATTTTTTAGATTCCTCATGTCATGAGCTATCAGAATATACCCCATGTATGTTAGCCGATTTTTTGTAGTATTCGAGTTATGAATTTTAAAAAAATTTTTTGAGAAATTCTGAAATGAAGAAATTTATTAATAAAAAAAAAAG
>JALPQI010014912.1:0-37355 GCA_025490895.1 Thaumatotibia leucotreta | reverse complement strand
CTCCCCGCGCTTATGGTGCCGGGCTTCGGCGTACGGACGTCCCGCACCCCGCAGCCTCCGCACCTCGCACTCTTGCGCCGTTGACAACGAGTTTATATTGCCTGTAGGGCACACGTTATTTATTGTTATCTTGTTATAACTACAAAACAAACCACGGAAAGCTGTTCGCTTCTTAATTTGTTTGGCATGCAGGTAAATTTGCTTTATATTAAATACATTTTAGGGTAATGATGCGTGAACTACCTAAGTACCTACGCGAAGTGAGAGAAATATAATCTAGGATACTTCTATTGACGTGTTGCAATGTACGCACACAAAACAGATAAAAAAAATTAAGAATTATTGTCACGCCGATTTCACGCCGGTGAAAACATCGGCGGCGGCGGCGTGGCTAAAATGACCGGCGGCGGACGCCACGCCGATCGGCGCACACCTCTATCCATGGTACTATTTTAAGAAGCAATAGGTCAAGATGCTGCCCGAGTATATTATCTAAACGGAGTCTTCATGATTCCCCAATCAGGCATACACAAATAAAATGTGGTGGATTTTATGTTTTACATAAAATCGGATTTTTACACAACGTTTTAGATGCCATTCACTTTCTTATGCGTGCGAGAACAGCGAAGCAGCTATAAAAATCAGCCATACATAAAAGCCTTAATGAAACACCATGGGCTTGATCCATAGTTAAAACAGGTGGATATAAATGCTCCATGACAGTTATATTAGATGTGAAAGTCAAATACACGTAAGCTACATACCATATTCTCATTAAAGTATCCTTTCACAAATTCAGGTCATTTTTTTGGGCAATATAAGTGCTATGGCAATATCTAAATGTTTGACATTACGAAGCACATGAAAGCATGTCTTTCAAAGTACGATTTTTTTGTGTGTTATGTCGTCTTTTTCGCAAAACGTAAATATTCTTGTAATAAATTTTCTTTACTTGTCCGAAATATTTTTTATGCTTTACGTCGAGTTTCTAGGATGAAATGTGTACCTTATTAAAGCAGTAATTAGACACATGTATGTTTTTATATAAAAATGTAATATAAAGAAATATGGCTAAGTAAAATATAATTAATGATACACCCTTTAATATAGGCCTCACAAATTTTATGATAGCAGCAAGTATATTAGTATACCCTGGGTGCAACTACAAAATACAATCAATACATCTTTCATCCTGTATAAATGTAATGGATTTACTCACGATTATTATATTACTTTGTGAAATATGCAACACGGAAGCTTAAATAAAAGCATTATCCTATATTCAAAATTAGGTGCGTTATTTTTGCGTCATTTGCATGATTAGTTCGACCCCTGATCATCAGTTATAATTATGTACTTTTTTTGTGGACAGTCCTTATTTCAAAAATTTTGAAAATCAGCATGTTTGCATAATTTTTTATGAAATTGTACGCCTGATACGTATTATAGGACTGCGGATCTCTAACGAGTTTTGTATTAAATATTAATGGGATAGTCTCGCAACCGTGTATTTTCTAAATTTACCGTATACTTTACACAGGGCTTGCTAGAGCTTGCCAGATTATAAATTAATCACTTATATTATTATTATGTTACACTATGTCGTTTCGATTCACACTAGTCACATAGTTGTAGTACTGTAAATATTTTCACTATGAGTATTAGAGTATCACATCATCATTGACGGCGACTGTCACGGGTATTAGCGGAGGTTGGATGACGCTTAAAACTAGCGTTGGGAGGTCAAAGAATATGGCCTTAAGACCCGAATCAATATTACAATAAAACCACAAGTCAATATTATTTGGCTTTAAAGTTATCTCATAATTAATAATTATAGAAAACAAGCTGTAAATGTGCTTTGTAAATTATTTATAGTGCGCTCACAGACGACATTTCATCTTTGCAAACTGGCAAACTGCGATATAATATAATTCTGTATTTCGATGAAATTAGCTTAACGGGTAACCAACCAATATAATACGTAGCTTAGGATCATATCTAAGGTAATGCTACCTTTCGAGACTTCATTATTATTTTCAGAGCAGTTGTTGGTACCTATTTTAGAAGGCGATTGTTCACATAATGTGGCCGGCATATTTAAGCCGATTTTAGCGCCCTTGTATTCCGCCCTTATATTTTTAATACGTATTCAAAGTAAATGTAGTACCTACATTGTATACATTGCAGTTTGGAAAATGCCTGACACTAACATTAAACGCCAGCTACTTCCTACGACTTTGAAATTCCGTTTCATTGCCAGCTTCGAATCAGGAATATTCATCTCATTGAAAGCCAGCTACCAAACCAGGCTACAAGATGTGACTGAAGAATTGTCATTTTGTAGTCTACTTTAAATTAGGAATATTTTTCTCACATGGATGCCAGCTATGAGCTACCAAACCTGGCTACAAGATGGGACTAAAAGTTGTTTTCTATAATTATTAATTGTTCATTATCATAATTGTTAATTAAATACTTGGGTAGCCTTATTACAAACGACTCCAGATGTACACAAGATATTATCAACAGAATAGCCATGGCTAAAAAAACGTTCAACGCCAAGAAATACTTACTTACAGCCAGGCCAAATAAATAAATTAATATCAGGCCAAGTCAGGAAAAAGCTCATAAAAGTGTACATCTGGAGCACAGCTCTATACGGTTGTGAAACCTGGACCATGACTCAGCAAGACAGAGACCGTATAGAGGCGTTTGAGATGTGGTGTTGGCGGCGTATGGAGAGGATTAGCAGGACTCAGAAGGTGACCAACGAGGACGTTCTCAACCGGATAAAGGAGAGGAGGTGCCTGTTGACAATCATCGCCAACAGAAGAGGGAAGATGTTAGGACACCTTATACGACACGACGAATTAATTAACACCATCATAGAAGGAAAAGCAAAGGGGAAGAGGAAAAGAGGAAGGCCGAGAAGGGCGTACATGGACCAAGTGAAAGAAAAAGTAGACGTCGTGTCGTATCAGGGTCTTAAGGAAAAGGCACTCGAAAGGACCACATGGAAATTGCTCCACAGACAAGAGCCCTGCTCTTAAGTTTATGATGATGATGTTAATTATCAAATAATGTTTTCTGGTTTTATTGTAACATTGATTGATTTGTTGTTTGCGAGTGAGCGTAGTAAAAATAATTTTAATTAACTATAAAAACCGAGTTGAAATTTATTAAATGTTTTAATTATGCTCAGTCTGATTTTTAATTTTTTAATGTTAGAATTAGAACTTCTTTATTTTCCCAATTTAAGGACCGCTATCTAGAGTGTGTGTGGTACCTAAGGGTAGAGTCGTATATTATCATTAATTTCCATACAAAGTACAACCCCGGTCTCTTCGCATAAACTCTAATCTACCCAACTGTATTGTTTACTGTACGTTGCCTAGGCGTCCATCCCTCCACTGTCATACCAGCTAAAAGTTCGCGTACTGTACAAGGTAAGAGAAGGCCTGCTACCGCGAACACCGAAGTTCGTAAATTTCGGGGATTTGTCTCTGTCACTCTAATGACGCCTTCATTGCCCGAAATTAAAAAATTGCGGATTTCGTTGTTCGCGGTAGGGATGCTGGATTTCCTTTCCTGCCACGAACGCTCCGGTACGTACACACGGCTGTGAAATGAAACACCAAGTGTTCCTAAACGACTAATGTGCGAAGCTTTTTAGCGTTTCAATTTTCTTCGTAATTTTCTTAACAAATTATTATAATTAGCACAGTGGATAGGGGCGGCAAAATATTAATGGCCTATAGGCGGCAAATTTCTAAATCCGGCACTGACTATAGATATAAAAAGTATGTTTGCTTAGAGATACCTATCCATTCAATAGCTTCATGCAAATGTGGTTGCGAACTGTCAATCTTATTTGTATGTAAAATAAGAGTGGTTGTCAAATACAAAGCAAGTGAGTGGGTAATTAAAACAGACATAGAATTCTGCAATAACTTTAAAAGGGATAATCTTAGTGTACAAAAGGCAAATTTAATGCAAAGCAGAGAACTTGTGCATTGGGACTTTATTTGAGGCGTACTACGCAACCTCGGAATTACAGCCATCAAATTCATGGCAATTACACCTTTCGTTCACTCTGAATATGGGTGTTTTTTCCATAAAATAATGGCATATATTCACAGTAAGGCTCCACAATGCTGGGTCTTAATTATGTGTAGGAATAAGAATTATCATAGGAATGCATGTTAAACAGGTCTATTAGCACAAATCAGTGACTTGTTATTATTTGTATTTAGGTCTTTGTATGCCTTGTTTCATAGCCATTGTCATGCTTTAGGTAGCTGTGGCTATGAGCTGTCAATCCTTTTGCGTAGCACTAGTCTATCGCATAAATCACAGCATATTTGTTGGTATTGGTATCAGTCTCATTTGGTCAGTGGGTAAACCAATTTTTTTGATTTTGTTGTGTTTGTAAATTGCCATTACATGGAAAACTTCCATAACACTTACTAAGAACACATTTTCTTTTTGGAAAAGTAATTCATTTACATGACAAATAAATAAAGTAACTAATGCCATTGACTTTCAACTCCTTTATAATTATTTTCCTTTCACCTTAATCATGCTCTTTCAGCCATTCTTGTTCTTAAATTTATATGAAAATAAGAGTTTGTCAGCTGACTCACAGTCATTAATAAAAAAATCCTCACTTTTTAAGATTTTCGGATATATGATTGTGTAAAGAATTGATAATGGATATATCTATTCTTTATGATTATCTACATTACAATTATGACGTTCCTATAGGCCAAAATTGGACAGTCATTAATTATGAACCAAACAAGAAAACTGCAAGAAAAAATTTGATTGACCTAAATACAAAGTCATCAAAAACAGGATTAAAAAAATTGACACTAGCATATGAAACATTCTGATTATTTATACAATTTTTAACCCCTCCATCTAGTAAATAACCCACTTCTCCGTTTTGTATGTAAAGTCAGGAAGTTATTCATGAACTTTTACATATGCAAACATTAACTTCACAATGTAAACATGAATACTTTATTACTGACTGATAGGGTCTTTTATTGGAATTATATTAACAAAAGATTCTATGCAAAGTGCAGTTCCAAAGCAGTCTATACAAAACAGTATTGCAGTATAAACAAAACAAGTAGGAGTTATTAATTGACATACTTATTTCCAACTGTTTCATTTTAAATCATTTACTTCTTATAAGAAAAACATTGACAATATGTGATATTGTAAAAAGACGGAATAATGTTTACGGTGTCATAGAGAAAACTTAGGATAATTAAATACCATTGCTTTTATTTATTTACAGTATCATACCAAAGTAGCAATTCAGAAAAAGAGCTCTTATTAAAAAATAAGTCTATCGAGCAATGACTTACTTCCATAAGCTTCTGTGCAACGCGTCGCCAAGTCCAGTAATATCAGGAAATACACAAGATACAAGCACCAGACACATGAACCATCACCTCTAAACATTTTAGCACTTCTTTTTGTGTTAAGTGGCATGATTACTAATCAAGCACTATAAAGACTGTAAGCTACTATTTACACCATAAATATCAACTACACTTTACATTTTTATTATCAAAAACTAAAGTTTTTGTCCTAGCAAAGCAATACACGACACTACGTTGATAAAAACAACTGGACTGTGACTTTGTTCGTTTCGACGACGCGCACTCGCTACGAGACAATGCGACGCACTCGCCCTCGCCCTCACTTCACAACATTTGCTTATGTCAACGTCAAAATTGACAAGCACAACGGCTACACCATAGACATATAAAATTGATAGACCGAGTCTATTTTATCTGTGGGTGACGCCGGCAATGCCTGTCAACGATCTTTGTTTGTGTATACTAGTGCACCTAAACCGCAAATAGTAAAAGTGATTAAAATAAAGCTTTTCATGTATATTTCTGTTCGATAAGTGCACGGAATGTGATAAAAGTGATGACTTGTGTGGTTCCAGGGTGTAAAAACCGCCAGGGTTACCTGAATGAACAAAATAAAGACATTACGTTTCACCAGCAATTTAGTTTTGACTTGAATTTTAAGATTTCGAACCTTATTAAGGTAAAAGTAACTGAAAATCTTATTCAATATTTGTTGTCGGATACATATGTGTAGTTTTGTGATTAAACCATTTGTATTTACATTCGTAATGTAATTATAAATAGTGCTATTCAAACATTTGTATCGCATAGTGTGGTACTTAAGAGACCGATCGTGATATCGATAAATGTATTGATAGTCAACTCAAAAATAAATCGATGTTTTTAATGTCCAACAGGTTTCCACTGGACACTGAACAAAGGCTATTATGGGTCAAAAATATCAAAAAGGCAGACGACTGGTACCCTAAAGAGTATTCAAAAATATGCTCCGCACAATTTTAAGCTGTTGTTTCAGGCAAGGGTACGCGAATAAGTGATTACATTCTGACGTACTACCCACCATATTTGGTAATCATCCAATGTCATGTCAACCAGCAAGTAAATTTAATTTAGTTTAATAATGACCCTCATGTGATACTTGTGTAGACTGATTAATTTAATTATAAAGAAGCCATCATACCAAAATTGTTAGGTATGCTTTAAGGAATGATAAGTCCATAAAACATGTTATAATGAGAGTTTTCTGAAATCACCAGGGCAGGAGCAGGTCCAGAAACTTGTCTAAATTCTATGTTTATAGTTTCTGGTTTAAATATTTTGTATGAGTTAAAAAAAATACATAAAAAAATTTAAACTTTATTTAAAAAAAAAAAAACATTTACTTAGTCTTTCTTTGGGGCTAGATAATTGTGTTTCTTAGCGGGACCTTACGGCTAAGTGGCGCCAACTAGTGGCATACGTTTTAGGAAACCCTCATTATGACATTTTCATCATCATCATCATCATCATCATATCAGCCGAAAGACGTCCACTGCTGAACATAGGCCTCCCCCAAAGATTGCCACAATGACCGGTCCTGCGCCACCCGCATCCAGCGGACTCCTGCGACCTTCACCAGGTCATCGGTCCACCTTGTGGGGGGCCTACCCACGCTACGCCTTCCGGTACGTGGCCGCCACTCAAGAACCTTCCCGCCCCAACGGCCATCGGTTCTACGCGCAATGTGCCCCGCCCACTGCCACTTCAGTTTAGCGATTCGGAGAGCTATTTCGGTTACTTTGGTTCTGCTGCGGATGACATTTTAATTAAAGAAAATATTTCGTTAACTTTGTGATTTTATTTTTATCCTAAAATGTAGATTTTGAAATCACGATCGAAGAAGATCGTGATTTTGAGTAGGAAATAAGGTTTATTCCTACTGTATTCGCTACCTAATTTGGTTAAAATATTATTATTGACGATAAAAGTATACGATTGAAGACTGGACATCACTAATAGTAATGACATTTTATCTAGTCAGGTTGGTAGCATTGTTCAAGAAAATGGAGTCGTTGATGGAGTTCACGACCAAGTAGAGCTACTTTATTTGTCTCTTTTTCCTTATGGAATACGTCTTGAGATGGGGCGAAGGATGACAATAGTTTGTTCATGTATGTCTTAATACACGGAATCTTCCCTATATTTTATCTGTGGGCTACACAGTTTTATCTGTGACTCGCATGTCAAACGACTTTATTTTGATACTGTCATGTTGGTTAACCTTAATGTACATAATTTGATAACCGACATAACCGTACGAGAAGACGTCTTAAAATTTGTTGTGAAAGCTTATCTATGGTTATTACATAGTGCTGCCATATTATTCAATTTAATCTAAATATGGGGAATTTTGTCCCCTACTCAACGTTAGTACTTGTGTTACCTATTCCTGTATTACACGTGATGGCGTATTGCATTATTTTCACATAAAAATACATTGTTATGAAGTTTGCATCTTATATTAACCGAATAAGGCCGGCCTTATACATCCGGAATCAGAGTAAGTATTCATAATATGAATTCATAATCTTATTCCGTTCTCTTGCCTCACACATCCGGAATCAGAGTAAGAATTCATAATTAACATTCAGGTTTCACATGGACACTTGACAGTTGTCTTGCGAAGTCTGCGGGTGCGGCCCTACCACGAAAAACGAAATTCGTAAATTTCGAGGATTTGTCTCTCTCACTCTATTGACGCCTTCGTTTGAGTGACAGAGAAAAATCCTCGAAATTTACGTGATGGTGACATTGATAACCTAAGCATTTATTTTATGGAAAGACGTGCGTTCTGAAAATTTTCATATTCTGAATTCATAACGCATGTCAGATCAATCTGAAAAAATCAGAATGTGTGTGGTCAACAGCTAAATTGTATGCAAATCCGTGCATTATGAATACATAATATGAATTAAGAGTATTCATTCATAATCTGATTCCGGATATATAAGGCCGGCCTTAGTTAGATTTTTTTCTGCATGAAATTTCGAATGAGGGCTGTACACTTTAAGGAAATAAATAGAAAGATAGTGTTTTCTGTATATGACAAATATATTAAGACAATGTTAAAAAGACATTACAATAAAATAGACAACAGTCGGTTTCTATGCAACCTTCTTAACATCCGGTCTCCTCTTGAAGCAACTGTTGATTAAGCAAAAGCTCCAGCTAGCTTACAAAGTTCCTGAAGCCTAGGTTTAAATAAGGGCTTTGTCAGAAAATCAGCAAGTTGTTCCTTTGTGGAAACCTTCTCTACTTTAATGTCCTTTTCTAGAACACACTGCCTCACGAAAAAATGCCTAAGCCTTATATGTTTCGTCCGCTGGTGTGTTTCATAAGGCGGATCATAAGCTAATCTTATAGCAGATTCACTGTCTATGAAGAGTGGTGTAATTTCTCTCGTAGCATGACTCTGCATAAAGTTCACGATCCGTTTCAACCATATGATTTCTCTGGCGGCCTCGCTGGCTGCGATTATCTCTGCTTGTGTTGATGAAATAGCGACAGTAGACTGACGTTTGCTCTGCCATGCGATAGCACCATTGGCGTTAAGGCATATAATGCCACTGGTTGAGCGTCCGGTAGAGTAATCACCACCGTGATCGGCATCACTATAGCCTTTCAAGCCATGACGTGCAGTGGAAGATTTGTACGTGATTCCGTACTCTAAGGTGCCTTTCACATAGCGCAGAATTCGCTTTACTCTCGCTACGTCTTCTGGTGTTGGATTGTCAAGATTGCGTGACACTACTCCGACTGCGAACGCAATGTCTGGTCTAGTGCCAACCATCAAGAATGAAAGTGCTCCAACAGCTTGTCGATAGGGAAAATCCTTGACTTCATTGTCATCCGACGAAGCTGGCGTGCTATCTTTAACAATTGGGGTTACTGCAGCTTTGCAGTCTTGCATGCCAAATCTTTGTAGCAGCTTTTTCGCATAACTGGTCTGATGAATTTTAATTGACCCATTGGACTTGCGGTCAATTTCTATTCCCAGAAAATAAGAACCACATGTCGTCGTAATTTTGAATCGTTCGCGCATCTGGTCTAGAAACTTCTCAGTTTCTTCTAAACTTGCAGACGCAATGAGTCCATCGTCAACGTATAAAGCTATTAGCAGCTTATTCTTTCCCTCTCCTCTTCTAAATAAGCAAGGGTCGCTATCGCTCTGTTTGAACCCCAATTTAAGGATGTGTTCTGTAATGGTGGAGTTCCAGCAGCGCGGAGCTTGCTTGAGACCGTAAAGACTCCGTTTCAGCTTACAAACTTTACCATCATTATTTGAGTATCCTTCTGGAGGCTTCATGTATATCTCCTCCTTCAATGCTCCGTATAGAAAGGCAGTTGAAACATCAAATTGAGATAAGAATAGCTTTTCTTGAGCAGCTATACTAAGTAGTGCTCTTATGGTGCTTGTCTTAGCTACCGGGCTAAAGGTTTCATAATAGTCTAAACCTTTCTTTTGTGAAAAACCTCTTACTACTAACCGGGCTTTATATTTATCTATCGAACCATCGGGGTTAGTTTTAATTTTATAAACCCACTTGCTAGATATGGCTTTTCTTCCCTTAGGTAAATCTACCATGTCCCAGGTCTCATTCTCTCTAAGTGAGTTAATCTCGTTATCCATTGCTTCACACCACTGAGCAGCGTTCTTTGATGCCGTTGCTTCTTGAAAAGTGCCTGGTTCTAATAAAAGGTCATCGCTAGTCGAATTGACGTTAAAACAAACGTTGCAGATATAGTCTTGATATCTAGCCGGTGGCTTGAGATTTGAGCGCGTTCGTAGCGTCATCCTGCCTTCGGCCTCGATTTCCGATGCTGATAGTGGCACGGCTGCTTGATCTTGTGCCTCTCTTTCAGTCGCATCAGTGACTTGAGGATCCGCTTCGACCACATCGTCATTAACCTCTGTCTCAGGTGTCGGCTCGTTAATAGATTGTTCCGCCTCTACAAATGATTGTTCACCCTCTGTCATTTCAGCTTCAATTTCAGCATCATTTTCTGTACATGATTGTTCAAGAGCACGTTCGTCGTTTTGGGAAAACGGTGCAATATCATGGCTAGTTGATGGCTGCATTTGCTGCTGACTGTTGTTCATATTGGCCGGGGGTGTGACATTCATACCGAGGTAAAACAAAGTCAAATAAGTCGCCGGGTCTATTATCAACTGCTTTGCTCTTTGTGGCTACTGGTACTTCGATCTCTTCAACTTGACCGAGTAGAGGATTCTCATCGAATGTAACGTCTCTCGATCGAATCAGTTTGAAGGAGGTGCTGTCCCATATACGGTAGCCGTCATCAGAGTCGTAGCCGATCAGTATTCCCTTTTGTGCTTTCTTATCTAACTTTCTTCGTCGTTGCTTCGGAACATGTGGATAACAGGTAGATCCTATAATTCTCAAATGACTCAGTCTGGGCTTCTTCTGGTGCCATAACTCATAAGGTGATTTTCCATCGACAGCGGTAGGACCTGTTCTATTTAAGATATACACCGCAGCTGACACCATTTCAGCCCATAGTCCAGGAGGAATTTTGGCATGTGCGTACATCAGACTTCGCGCCATTTCCACAACAGTTCTGTTATCTCTTTCAGTCGGGTTCTGTTGAGGTGTGTAAGGCATCGTCAGCCGTTGCGTTATTCCTTCCTTCTTGAGCGTAGCTTCAACTTTCGAGTTGACAAATTCGCCTCCATTGTCACTTAGCAGTTCTTTAATGACAACTCCAGCAGCTTTGAGTTCAGCGAGCATAAGGAGCAGCTTCGCATGTACTTCAGCTTTCTCTTTCATAAAATATACAAATCTGTACCTCGTATAATCATCTTTGAAGAGGACAAAATAGCGTAGCTTTGTAATAGAATACGGAAAGGGTCCACAAACATCAGCATATACCAATTCTCCGGGCTTAGTTGCTTTCTCTCTGGTCCCAAACTTCAACCGATGAGATTTACCATAAATGCATCCTTCACAGAGTTCCTTGGTTGCCGGTACTTTTATGTCAAACTCCTTTTCTATCATCTTTTTTTACATGGCTCTTATTTTGATGTCCAAATCGTTCATGATAGAGCTGCAACAGATTTGATGTTGTGGACACCTGATTCACTCGTACAGTTGGTTGCAGACATCTAAGGTTTAATTTAAATAGCCCTCCAAATTTGCTGCGAGTACCAATCAGTTTTAGCTGTCCATTCATTTTCATCGTACATTTTAGAGTGGTAGACTCAAATACACTCTTATCAGATACATCATGAGTAGCGAGGACTGAGTATAAATTCCTGCTAATGCTGGGTACATACCAAACATCTTTCAGCAGTATTGGCACTGGTTTGCCATTCACGTCAGCCTCAGCAAGAATATTTCCAATACCAAGGGCTTCTATACATTGGCCATTCGCGCCAGTCACCGTGTGTTGGTTTTTGAAGTACTTGAAGGTCTGGAACAGGTCACTTCTGTTAGTAACGTGGCTCGTTGCCCCATTATCCACATACCAGTTTTCAGGGTCCTTTACTTCTCTAAAATCAGCCGAATGTAATGTCATCACAGTCAAATTCATATTAACGGTCTTGGACTCCTTCGGCGGTCTACCGTCTTGAATCCACCGCTTGCAGCTTCTGACTCTGTGCCCTTTTTCCTTACAATAATTGCATGTAAGCTCTTTGGAATTAGTCTTCTTTTTACTCTTATTGATCTTCGTATACAAAGCTTCTGCACTAGTCTCCTCTTCCGTGACGTGTATATCAGTCTGACGCAGAACTCTCTCGTGTGCGCATAACTGGCTGGTCAAGTTCTCAACTGAGCGTTCTTTTTTCGAAATTAACAGCCAACTGGACTTAAAACCAAGATAATCTGGAGGTAACGTGTCTAATATTTTGCACATTAAGAGGATTTCGGGCAATTTTGCCTCGCTCTGCAGTTCTGCGCATAATTCGCTCCAGATATTCTTTAATATTGACACATGCGTTATAATATCATGATCAGTGTCCTTTTTGTAACTGAAGAATTTCAGGCATAGGTCGTACGTTTTATCTACACACGTGCCGCCATAGATACGCTCTAACTCTTCCCACATGTCTTTTGCGGAATGAAACCGTATAAACTTTTGTAGAATGTCATCGGTCATATTTGTCGTAAGCAAAATTAATATCGCGCTATTCAAATTTTCAAAACTTTGGAGTTCTTTTTCAAAACTGGTCTTTTCTTCGCCAGTTGCCGTAGGCGCCAAGGATGGCCTCGTTTTCTTACCTTCTAGAATATCTGATCCTCCCGGCATTGCCTTTAGCACTATGAGAATTTTGAATCTCCATGTTTTATAATTTTTGGAATCTAACTTCCCAATTTGAATCTTACTCGCGTTTAATGCTTGATCCATTATTTCTCTGCTACCACTTTAAGGAAATAAATAGAAAGATAGTGTTTTCTGTATATGACAAATATATTAAGACAATGTTAAAAAGACATTACAATAAAATAGACAACAGTCGGTTTCTATGCAACCTTCTTAACAGTACAAGTGTACCTTACACTTTCAATCAGCTTTTTAACTTATTTAGGTATCTAAATTGAAACAACTAAAATTACAGTTTCGGGGTTGCGTTGATTGACGGTTATATTTTACGACGGAGATCAAAATAAAATAAAAAAATAAAACTTCGCAAAACAACTATTCCGCAAATTCCGCAATGGCAACATGAACATAACTGTCAATCGTTTCGGGTATGTCATTGCCATTTCAAAATTACCCTTTATGTTTTGGAAGATATTCGTTTCTTTTCAAACTCATTAAACGTAAAAAATGTTTTTATTGTGTCTTGAAATTACCCAGTAAAAGTACAAAACATTGTTACTAAAAAGAAGCCATTTAATAGTGGACGTTAGTTTTAAGAAAACCGAGTAGGCGAGGGGAATCCTGCAACCGCAATACTCGCCTAATGAAAAAATACAAATACATACGTAAGTGACTGTACAATAATGTTTCGTGTCTTATATCTATCAGAAATACCGTGGAAAGTACTCGCTCCGAACAAAGGAATTAAATAGAAATTTACAGTTTAAAGTTCAGCAGCAATTACTGATTACGGTTTTTTGATATAGGTAAGTGAATAAGCAGTCCATTGTAATTGATGCATAATATATATTTTCCATAATTACCTTAAGAGCCCTAAATTACAGACCTGGATATTGACCCGTTTTGGAAAATTTTAAAATGGTTTGATTAATATAACCTAAAACATTATGACATAAAAAAAATTTACTTTTATAATTTTATTGATTTTGTGACATTTTAAAAGTTATGTTTATACCTAATTATATTTATTAATTTGTTTCAAGAAACTTTACTAGACATAGTGGATTCTAATTTGATTACGATTCCTGATGATTTCTTATCTCTATGTATGGATACTATACTTTGTATTTCAATTTATTACAACAAAACAGTCAAACTTACCATTTAGACAAACACGGCTTGCTTAATATCCTGTTTTAGAATGCTTCTTTGTTCAAAGCAATAAGGTCTACATTTAAATGTTTTTTTTTTACATTGTTGATTAGTTATCATTATCACTAATGCATAGTCAGGAAAAGGACTTTGTTTTGGCTGTATAGGCCCTTATCAAAAGTCATTACCTAATGTGTTTATAAATAGGTATTATAGTGTTACTAGATGTTGACAAAATGTTTAAGGTCAGTATTGTTTATTATGCTGAAGTGTTAAGTCTGCTCATGGAATTGTAATTTTAGTCTTTGTTATGTTTTGAAATAGTTTTATAATAGTTATACATACTTCTGTATTATATTCTACAAAAATGGTAAGTAACTACCAATAAGTCAATTGCATTTATGTGTTAGTAAAATATTTAGGTACCTATTAAATATGTTTGGTAAAATGTGAATATGAGTTAAATTACAATGTAAATAACCATTCTGGCCCCCAGGGTCGCGTTTTATAAAGTTACAATTTTACTGTTTGCCTCTATTTCTAGCCAGTAAGTGTGTGCGTTAGAGAAATTGTAAAACTTAACTTTATAAAATGTGACCCAGAGATCGGATAACGCTTTTTTGTCCATACAAAAGAAAGGTACAAATTCCGTTCTTTTTCGTTCTTCAGCATATAAATTCTTTGTTAATGGAGTTACTTAAAAATACGATGTTGGTAATTACTTAAAATGTAGAGTGCTACACGGAGAGTGTAAAACATTTTAAAATATTGAGCTATTTAGACGTTTTTTTTAAAAACTGGTTGCGATCCCTGCTGGCCCCTGTATGTCATGTTTTCAGCCTCCGTAGCCTAGTTGGTAGTGACCCTGCCTACGAAGCTGGAGGTTCCGGGTTCGAATCCCGGCGAGGGCATTCTTTGTGTATTTATTTATCACAAATGTTTGTTCCTTGGTCATGGCTGTCTATGTATTTAAGTATCTATATGTATCTATCTATTATATATATCGTCGCCTGGTACCCATATCACAAGCTTTAATTGAGCTTACCGTGGGGCTAGGTCGATTTGTGTAAGATGTCCCAAGATATTTATTATTATTTATTTATATTATTATTATATTTATTTAAATTAACACCAATTTGCCAGGTCATCATGTCAGTCTTCAGTAAGAACTCGATTCTAACGGGATGTGTGGATTATTTCTGTCTGGCCTGCGAGACACCACTACGGAGCGATGAGGATGCCATCACTCATATAGCCAAGCCAATACACAAGAAGAATCTAGATGCCACCAGCTTCAGAGACGAGCATAAGGAAGACCGTGTTAGAAAGGTATGTTTTCTTTTTTACTTATATGGAATCAGTTTTACTATAACCAGATTTGTTGAAAGCTTGATAACAGCAAGTGATATAAGGTATCAGATATCAAGTAATATAAGGTAAAAGTGACAATTAAACAAGATTTTCCTTCTCAATTTTTCTAAACAACAATTAGGAAATGAATACTCTTTGCTTAGATTAAATTGTCTTCTTTTTAGAACATGGGATTATTATTATTATTTCATTTGTTGTACTTATAATTAAACATATCAGCCTTCATCGCCAGTATTTAGGCTGCGGCTCCATTGAGGCGGAGAGGAGCGGAGATGTGCAAAATTGACCAATTACATTCTTCAAATTCAAAATTCGAAGCACTGTGATGCGGTCTCATTGGCCAATTTTGCACATCTCCGCTCCTCTCGGCCTCAATGGAGCCGCAGCCTTAGTATAGATTCTTGAGTAAAGAAACTTTTTTATTTTAGAAATATGATTTTTTAATATACAGAGTGTTTTTTTTAAGTGGGACAGTATGGGGAAATCGGAAACTATAGAAGATACAAGGAAGCTGTCTTAGGAGACATTAGGTATTTTTTTAACATAACAATTTTAGCATTTTCAAAATTTTGGTCAAGTGAGAGTTGTACCTAAAAATTTATAATATTGATAAAAACATTTTTTGACGCAGGTCGACGTGATTTCATGCGTAGACAATTTTATTGTATTGGACGAATAAAATCTGAACAGCAGAAGTTAGTCAAATTTAAGAAAACCATTTCTCATGTTACATCCACTGTGAAGTGTCTACTTCTGCAAGGTAGTTGCTGCAATTTAAAAAAGCATTACTTACACTTTTATGTAACTTATTAAAGTCCTTTTGAACTTAAATAAAACGTTCCAAATTCAAATGTCGTGTTCGAAAAGTGTAAGTAATACTTTTTAAAATATTGACCTTGCAGTAGTAGACACTTCACTTCACAGTGGATGTAATATGAGAAATGGTTTTCTTAAATTTGACTAACTTCTGCTGTTCAGATTTTTTTTTATCCAATACAATAAAATTGTCTACGCATGAAATCACGTCGATCTGCGTCAAAATTTTTTTTTATCAATATTATAAATTTTTAGGTACGACTCGCATTTGGCCAAAATTTTGAAAATGTCAAAATTGTTATCTCAAAAAAATACCTAATGTCTCCTAAGACAGCTTCCTTGTATCTTCTATAGTTTCCGATTTCCCCATACTGTCCCACTTAAAAATACACTCTGTATATTAATATTAAATTTAGTTGCTAGCCTGTATTATGTACCTACAAGAATGCATTTATTAATGCAGATTATGACATTATTTATTTTCTTTGAAAGAAATTAGATAGGTATTTAGTTTTGATAAGGGAAAAATGATAAGAGTTACGATAAGCTAAATGACATCATTAAAATAAATCAATTTAAATATTAAAGGTGATCTTCTTTGGCTAAAGGTAATTTGTTAAATACTACATTAGATCAGACAATACAGTCACTTTAAAACTTGTCGTGTCGTATAGCGCCATCTTCAGCCAGAGACAAACAAACTTCGATGTACGGTGATTCCCACAACGCGTATAGGTGGGCGCATTTCGCATTATACCGCAAGCCGATCGGCTCGAATAGGCATATTGAAAGATTTGAAAGTGCTCTTGGGCGGTGGCTAGGCCTACAACCGTGAACACCGAAGTTCGAAAATATCGGGCATTTGTCTCTGTCACTCTAAAAAAGGCGTCATTACAGTGACAGAAGAAAAATCCTTGAAATTTGCGTATGTCGGAGTTCGCAGGCCGCAAAGTCCACCGATTAATCCAGCAGGCCAAATGACCACCTGCAGGAATGGTACCAATAAGTAGACTACGGAATCTTAAACGTAAAGTGATAAAATCCGAATGCATTTCATTTGCATGCTTTTAAGATTAAAATTGAAGTATCCATCCATCATGAATATGACTAAAACGGGATATTAACAATGTAAA
Organism: Thaumatotibia leucotreta; assembly: GCA_025490895.1. Taxonomy (NCBI): domain Eukaryota; kingdom Metazoa; phylum Arthropoda; class Insecta; order Lepidoptera; family Tortricidae; genus Thaumatotibia; species Thaumatotibia leucotreta. The sequence continues at coordinate 20,164 of JALPQI010014912.1, read as the reverse complement.
TTGCTATTGTTGAGCACACGATATTTCGACACTGGGTACCTGTGGGTAAATGTTACTCCGTGAAACTGGCATTCGAAATATCGGGTGCAATTTACATGGTAAATATCCCGTTTTAAGTAATGCTAATAAACAAGGCCCGTAATTTTCATGCCGATGACATCAATTTGACGTCACGCTCCATTTAAGGTGATTCCAAATAGTTTTATTGATAATTATTAATCATTAGTCATGAATCATTTTAATCATGTACAAATAGCTTCAAAAGTAGTATATTTACACGTAAAATAAATAATACCTACTTGATACGTGAACCATAAGTAAACCTATTTGATTTGTTTCCATACATACATTTTATTTAATAATGATATTGTTAACACATTTCCATAATTACGTAGAAAACAGAATTCCTCTTTAACGTAAAGCACGTATCAAGTAGGTATTATTTAAGCACGTGTAAACAGACTACTTTTGAAGATTTACACGTAAAATAAATAATAAATAAATAATACCTACTTGATACGTGAACCATAAGTAAACCTATTTGATTTGTTTCCATACATACATTTTATTTAATAATGATATTGTTAACACATTTCCATAATTACGTAGAAAACAGAATTCCTCTTTAACGTAAAGCACGTATCAAGTAGGTATTATTTAAGCACGTGTAAACAGACTACTTTTGAAGTTATTTATTTATTTATTTATTTATTTATTTGTACATGATTAAAATGATTGACGACTAATGATTAATATTTAACAATAAAACTATTTTGGATCACCCTAAATGGAGCGTGACGTCAAATTGATGTCATCGGCATGAAAGTTACGGGCCCTGCTAATAAATCTAATAATGTAAATGACCATGGTCAGCCTCCAGAGCCTACTTGGTGACCCTGCCTACGAAGCTGGAGGTTCCGGGTTCGAATCCCGGCGAGGGCATTATCTTCGCCTGGTACCCACATACCAAGCCTAACACATAAAGCCCTTACCGCATAAATAAATAAAAAATTGTTGAAATTTGAACTCTAATGGTAATCAATAGAGCTCAATTTTATAGCGGCCATATATGGCTTCGTATGCAGTAAGTTTACCATGGGACTTGGTCGATTTGTGTAATATGTCCCAAGATATTTATGTATTATTATTTATTTATTAGTTTAACCACAACGCAAATTTTCTTAAAAACTTATACAGTGTGTTTCTATGACCCGGGCTTTTGGGTCATTTGCAGAAAAAGTGTACATGGGTGAATCAACTTTTTTCTGTCTGTTATTGCTATGGTTACGGTCGCCTGAGTCACGCTGGTTTTATGCAAAAATATGCTACTTAAACTATGCAAAAATACATTTTTCTGGTGTTATTAAGCACTTTCCTTAAGGGGACACCTACAGACATGCACTACTTGCATGTTTGCATAATTTAAGTCGCATAATTTTGCATAAAACCAGCGTGACTCGGGCGACCGTAACCATGGCAATAACAGACAGAAAAAAGCTGATTCACCCACCTTTTAATTTTTTTTTGCGGACATGGACTGTATACCACATTTTACTCGGCATCGTGCGTACTTTTCAGTTCACAATGACAGATCGCAGCCACTCACAACGTTTGACAACTAAGCAGTACACGCGTTACATGGATCGTTCGGAGGAAAAAAAAATGTATGGTCAATTTAGTTATTTGTCAAATGTTAATACTTGAAAACAAAAAAAATTGTCCCTAATGTCACGAAAATAAGTATGTAAATTGAGATTACTCAGTTTAGTTACTCCCATACTAAATGTATGAAACGAAATGTAACGAAACTGATAAAAAAAATCTCAAATTTGTTACAGAATTGTTCATACCTTTAGTATGGGAGTAACTAAACTGAGAAATCTCAATTTACATACTTATTTTCGTGACATTAAAAGGTACACTTTTTCTGCAAATGACCCTTTTACGAAAATGGGTAATAATACGCATTACTAGCAATCGTTTTCAAGTATTAACATTTGACAAATAATTAAATTGACCGTACAATTTTTTTTTTCCTCCGAACGATCCATGTAACGCGTGTACTGCTTAGTTGTCAAACGTTGTGAGTGGCTGCGATCTGTCATTGTGAAGTGCAAATTAATGATCCATTTTGAAGAACATTGCTTCTCAATTAACTTTTCTTAGAAAAATAATTACTTTTAAAATTAGCATTTTGAATCGAATGATGTTCACGGTTTGGCTAGAAAACTGCATCGCATTCCTCGGTTTCGATAAAAGCCAGTATCGTAGACACACACTGTATATGCAACCATCACAGGTGCTTTAGGTTGAAGTAACTCGCAGTTGACAACCCAACCCACATTTCAGGTGAAAAAGGGCTACTACTGCGAATATTGCAATGTATTCATGCGTACCGCCGCTAAAGTGGGGCCCCATGTGGCCGAAGTGACACATTGCGAGAAAAAAGCAGCGCAACCATTGAGGAGGGAGGGTGAGTAGCCGAACAGAGCGAGAACTTAGTAAAGACTCGAGGCTAAGGCTCGGAACCGGTTCGAAAGATGGCGGTTAATATTAGTTAATTTCGTTTTTTTTTTCGAGCTATCATGAAGAGCGTGATTGTTTTTAGAACTTTATTCTTACTTAAACAAACCGGTTTATTTCACAAGCGACACTGACAGCTGTCGCGTAACAAGTTGTACCATGATTTTCGCTGGGATAAACCGGTTTTTATGTTCGAAACCGGATGTTACTTAGAAAAAAAATCTGTAGATTACGTAACAAATATTTAATAGGGGGGAGGCCTATTCTTATTTTTTTCCTATAATATGAGGGAAGTGGTCAAAAACTGGCGAAAATAGTCTTACGTAATAAATATGTGATTGAATTTAGTAAAACGTCCCACTTTGTCGTTTGCCATAAGGCCGCTTTGTCAGTTTATTCATATGAAAATACAAGGAAATCTCGTCTTTATGGTAAGGGAGAAAGTGGGAAGTTTTACTAAAAACTAACACATATATGCACACTTTTCCAGGCAACGGTGTGCTAGCCTTCGACAGTGTGTTCATCGCCGAGAACGCATGGCACGGCATGATGGACGACACGTGTGCGGTCTGCGACGCGGAGTTCGACAACGCACAGATACATAGGACAGATACTTGGCACGCTCTTAATCTGGCGTTAGTCGACGTTGAGATCGGAGCAGGGAATAACGTTTATAGAAAGGTAACTTCTTTTCAGCATAGAGCATACCATACCTGAGTGCGTACCAAAGTTGTCAATAGCTAATGTTCAGCAGAGTATCGTAATTATGTCTCTCTGTCACTCTTTCTTATTAGTACCTTTCGTTCACGGTTCAGATAGAGCTTTAACGATCGGCATCTTGGCTACGCACCCTGGGCATTTTAGGGTGAAGAAATTCAATAGATTTTTTCATCTAGTACGATCAAAATACTCAAAATAGCTTGTTAAAAAACATTAAATTTACGTAGCTACCTAAGATCAAAAGAAGTTAATTTATTTTTGTGATGAGGCCCACAGCAGCTTATAATATGGGACCGGAACCGGTTCCGAAAATACCGGTTCCTGTCAATATGTAATTGAGTAACCGGTTACCGGTCGCATGCAGTAGAATATTGTTTTATAAAACAATTGTTTCATTCCTGATTATTATTTTTTGTAGGTTGATGAGTCTACTTTTCAATGCTTAACGTGCAACAAGGTCTGTGCTCAAAACACTATGGACGCGCATTTTGAAGACGCTGAGCACAAGAAACTTTACCAAGAATGCTGTAAATCTGCTAAGATCAAAACTACTGAGAATAATAACACGGATAAAAAAACAATGAAAGAAACGAATGAAGAAAAAACGCAAAAATTAGACGAAAAACAACTGTCTACTGATTCTCCAAAAAAAAAGGCAAGGATATCACCTGAAAAAGAAATTACTAAAGAAGAATCAAAGAAAATTGATGAGAAAAAGTCTGATGTAACAAAAGAATCGGAGAAGAAGGATACCAAAAAATCGCCTGATGAAAAGAAGGTAGATAAAAAACTAGCAGGGAAGGATGCGCTTGGTAAATCAGAGAGGGAGATTTGCAAAGGCTTAGGAGCGGTGAATTATATCGCCAGAGATTCTAGCGGAATGCAATGGTGCATGCTTTGTGATTGGGCCATGGATGATATTTCTGTAAAAGCACATTTAACAGGCAGACATCACCAAACCTTACTCAAGATGCATAAGGAAAGGCTCGCTAAGAATCAAAACGGTGAACACGAAACTGAAGATCTAAATGAAAATAAGAGCAAAATCTCGGACTTTGCAACCGAGTTTCAGAAGAATGATATTAAATTAGATCTGATCGATGGTGGAGCATATTGCAGGAAATGCTCGAGGAATATAGATTTCGATTTCGACGTAATTAAACAGCACATTGATGAGCACAAACAAAAGGCTGCTAAAGAAAAAAATGAGCCTTCAAAGGAAGTGAAACCGTTCCCAACTGGCAGTGAATCGAAATCTTCGACGAATCTCTTCACTGCCCCGGTTCATAAGAACGATTCAAAACCGAAGGAAAAGAGAGAGTCTCGGGCGTCATCAGTAGCTTCCGTTCGCGAAGAAGACGAAGTAAATGCGTTCGCGAAACAACACAACTTGACACACAACATTGGCAACAGCAACGCTTTCTGCCGCCTCTGTATGATCAAAGTACCGGCCTCTCTCAAGAACTTAAAAGAGCATGTCAATGGAACCGGTCATAAAAGCAAACTCGCCAAAACTACTGTCAAATCGACAGTCAACATGCCGGATATGACGCCTTCACATGCCTTTATCGACAATGTCATTACTGTCGAGAACATGTTCTCAAAAGACATCGTGATAAATGAGAAATATGTCATTAATATTTTGAGTTTTCTGATGATCACAAAGAATGGCGCTAAGCTTCGCTGCCAAGCCTGCGAAGTAAATTTGGCCAAGTCTGAAATAGACAAACATAAGAATACTCCTAAACACGAGAGGACCATGAACGACGCCTTGGTCGCTTCGTCTGAAGAATCGGAATTCATTAGAGAGGTAAGTTTTAACCCTTTGACCATTTGACAGCTCTGTTAAAGTAGTAATTTCGAAGATTCGTATTTGTAAATTGATTTGGTTTTGTTTTTTATATGACCGCAAATATGATGCCAATACCAATGAAAGGGTTAAAAGCGAATGCATTTATCCTTAATTTGTTCCGGTAAAAGGAGCCTTCAAAACTCAAAAAAATATGTAAAATAAATAAAATAGGGAAATTATCCATACTTGCATTATAATTTATAAATCATGTCTTCATTAACAAGTGTGATAAATAAATATTATGGGACATACATATACAAAAACCCTAGTCCCACGGTAAGCTCAATGTATAGCTCATGTGTATACTAAGTGACAGGTAATGTTTCATAATTGTAACTACGTTCTAGATCCGTCCCAACCTATTCCACTGCGGTTTCTGCAACCAGCTAGAAGCGACGTGGGCGACCATGGACAATCATCTGAAAAGCACAGCGCATCGTGAAGCTAAGGTATGGATGGTTTTTAGTTGTGTGTTAAATATATTCGTCAAATAAATGTTACAGACCTTTTATCTTATATGCCTGGAGAGAAGAGAAGGATAGTGATAATTTTATCTGATGGATATGTTTATCCGGTAAAGGTGCGTTCAAACCAAAAGAGCATTCGCTATTCTAACCCCCCACTATACGAAATTCGATCGTTACACGAAACGTGATTGGTTTCGTAGAACAGCGAATGCTCTTTTGGTTTGAACGCACCTTAACGGACAGACGGGGTAACTAACGGAATTCTACACTTGCGGTATCCGTGTGTATGTCTAGATTGTTGATTTTTACCATTCGGTCACGCGGTCGGCAGATTAGTGCTGCCTGACGAGTGACGACTTTTGCGGTGACGGCAGTAAAAATACATTTGTCATCACCCCAACTCTTCCTGCGGGTGTCGTAAGGGATTGAAGTGTCACTGACGATTCTTTGGTAGAATATTGATGATGGGCAGCAGCGTCATCATAGTGGACACATTACTGCGATCGCCCCACTCACCTCACCTTCTCATGCATTTTTTTATCAATTTGTACAGTAGGTATACAGGGTGTAAAGGTTTCAGTAACGATGTCTTTTACACACTGTATAAATAGATACGGCTGAATGCACCACACACACACTAAAATATAGTATTAACGACCCATTAACCCATGGGTAATGTAATGACCCTTGACTGCTAGTAATGTACGCTTTCTATTTCATCATGTAACCTTCATCGTATGGAACTAAAATACTATACACCGTGATCTCTAATAACCCGAAAGATTTTAACAGTGTATTTCTGACCATATTTAGAAACTATAATGTCGTATAAACTTTTCTGGATATCGCCTTGTTTCAGAGCTATTACCAATTAAAAAAAACATATTTTCTAATTGTTACTCAGTACAAAAGGTCTTTTTAGCGGCGTTGGTGCCATTATGGAGAATAGTCTCACTGATTTCATTAAGAGATGTCAAAACGTGAGAAATAAATAATCTAAAAATGAGGTTTGTGTAAAAAAAAACCTTAACACTCATTGTAAGTGCTAGTTTTATGAATAACATTTACTTTTTATGTTAAAATACATACAAACATTAAAAAAAAAATTTTTTTTTCGCAAAAATGACAAAAGTCGTGTAATATTTTTTGTTTGTTCTTACATCAAAAATGCGTTTCGGGTTATTAGAGATCACGGTGTATAAGGAAACCCTTTACTCATACTCATACTCATATTGTTTATTTGCGTTAAGTACATGTACATGCAAATACAGATATACAGTTTCTTTACAATATTTACAAGGTATGAAATTAAGAGTAACAACATGGAATTAATATCAATACTTATCATTTGCTTATATCATCATTTAAATACATTATCATTTTAAATACATTATCATTTCATTAGATGTATTAAAATTTCCTTTCTATGAAATAAAGGTCATTCTACCACGAACCACTTTGAGTATCATTTCTGCTCCTGTAACCTCAGTCACTTCAAATTATTTACCAGCTCCGATGCTCGGAGTCAGTGGCACGGCGAATCGTTTCGCAGCTGGGCTTTCAAAGGCTTATAAAACTTACCTTTTTTTGCAGACTTCAGCGTCATGGCGTATGATGGAGTACACGCCAATGATTGCGCAGCACAGACTACGCCAGCGCATACAAATCGACCTCTTCACGCGGATGCTGGTGAGCCAGATGTTCGGAGACGATGATTAAACACTTGAAATGCCATAAACCGTATTATAGTTTGCTTTAGCATCAGCAAAGAGGTTATAACGATCTTGACATGCCTTTTTTTTAATTATCATAAAAATATTTCGAAAAATTCGTTAAGTTTTTATTATGAATCAAAATAATATAAATAATCGTTACGTATTTCATCTGTTTTGTTGCACTGCCGATATAAGTATATTTGTGTTCAGAACTATACAATGGCTTTTGATAGGTTTTTAAATGTTTTTGGTATAAATACATGTCAAGATCTGTAACCTTCATTTAATGCTTAGAAAACGAACGATTATTAGTTTACGGTATTTGGCATTTCTATTGAACACTACTTTACTGAAATCGCATAAAGTATATTTTCGAACTAGACACCGATATCTAAACTGTATTATTTTTGATAAATTAACCGGTTAAACAATTGGATAAACATAGTTTGGTTTAGCGGTGTCTAGTTGGAAACTATTATAACCTGACTGGGTTCGACAATAGTTTTAATCATTGTCTATTGAGAATTTTAATTGGTCATATTTATGCAGAATACAACCAAGTAAATTTTTTTGATAATTAAGAAAGCGACCAAACTCAATATGTTAAGTCAGATTGATAAAAAATAGTAGTTGGTCGCTTTCTGCAAACATTTTTTGTCAATTTGAAATTGAAATGTAATTAACTGGTTAATCTATAAAAATAATCCTTTTATCAATTAACCGGTTCATTATTTAATGACTGACAATTCTATTCGAGATTTTAGAAATACATAGGTAGGTTATACATTTTATACGATTCAAGTACATTAGTGTTAAGTGAAGAAGCAAGTATTGTTGAATAAAGCTTATTTACCTTTTGTTTGGTGCCTAATTTTACCGGTTAAAAAGTATATGCAGGACTTATTTTCTTAATTCATCATGACATTAGTATACGATTTTGTAGGATAAAAGTAAAGATAGAGACTACTTTAGTTATTCTTCCCCAATAGTTACTTTAGTTATTCTTCACCAATCAATTAATGAGACAGAAATTAACATGACAATATATTCTTACATTGGTTTACGTTGCATGCATGGTAACTTTGCATAATTTACCATTTTTCAGTTGAAAGTAAAAAAAAGGTAAACAAATATGGCTAACTTTCCAAAGTATTTGACGTCTTTGACACATATCGCGAATCATGATCGCAGATATATTCTTACGTTAATAGTAATAAATATCATTAGTTTGTGTTAAAAATTTATGTGAACTTTAGGTTTAAGGTTTTAAGTCGGTGATAAAATCAAGATTGTGTTCTGAAAGTGCGCGATTATGAAGTAATGCTAGTTTGCAGGGTTGTTTACCTTTTTTTTACTTTCAACTTAAAAATGGTATAGTAAGATCACTCTAGATTTGCAATATGTTGCTTGAAACTCTTACTTTGTACAGAGATGCCAATAATTATAACAGTCGTGTATCTTAGGGCTTGTCCATCAATCACGTCATACAATTTTGGCCTGTTTTAGACCCCCCCACCCTCCATGGCGATATTTGGTGATATTTTCTGGCTATTCTCCCCCCTAGCTAATATGACGTGTAATTTTTTGCCAACTTAAGTAGTCCTTTTAATAGCACTTGAATTTACGTACGTTTTTGCCAACTACGAGGTAAATGTTCGCGAAGTTGTAAAACTTAGTATTTAAAAAGTGTTTTATAAAAAAGTAAAGATTTTTTTACTGCTTTAATGCTGTTCAGCAGATTCGAGAGCAACAAAAAATTACACGTGATTTGTCCGATGACATACATTGCATATCGTTAGTAAATAAGGTCTAACTAATATGGTAAGCTAATTCATTTGTATTTTGTAGCTTAAGTATAATATGTAAGGTTTTTCTATTGGTTACTATAATTGCCATTTAATAATAAGTTAAATTTGTTTATTTGATTCTATTACCAATATAAAAAGTTAAACAATGATTTGTGATCAATAATTCCAAATATTATAATGATCTGGTCAATTCCTTGTGATAAAATTGTTATTATGTTATTAATAAAGGTTTTTCCATAATAAAATATTTTGATTTTATTGTATTATAGTTACAAAACTTAGGTAACAAAGACATTGTGATTCAGGAATCGGATACCGGTTTTTTTCTCGATATAAAATACCGGTTCTAATTTCGTTCTTCGGTATATAAATTATTTGTAAATTATGGAGTACTTTAAAAAGACATTGTTGTTGATTACCTACATAAAATATTGAGTGTTACATAAAGAGTATAAAACATTTTAATATAGTTTTTTCGAGATTTTTCTATAAAACCGGTTCCGATGCTTGCTTTGAACTAATCAAAAGTTAACTACAAATTGTAAAACGTCACAAATTCAGGTTCCGGGTCACAAGATTCAAGCTGAACAGACTGCTCTGGTTTTACATCCGGTTGAACCGGACCCTCTGAAAAAAAAAAGTAATAGTATTGTTAATATTGCCGCGTGGCGATGGCAGTAAGAATACATTTCACTACCCCAATATTATGTATATAATACCCTTCGTTACCTTTTCGGAGTAATTAAATCTGGACTAAGTGCCAGTGTGACAAAGTTAAAATGTCAAGTTTACAAAAGTGCAACATTGAATTTTGTTCTATTGGGGCAGCGATTTGTCACTGCCTCAAATCTTCTCATGGGTGTCGTAAGAGTCGACTAAAGGCTTGTAGTGTCAATCAATATTCGTTTATAGAACAGTGAAGCATAAAGGTTAAATGAAAGATACTTTAAGGACATAAGTAAAGTTGTATCCTTTTCATAAGGTAATATGTAACAAATACCAAACGCGGTCGCGCCGCTATTTCCGGAAATCCAGGAGCCAAACTCGGTCAAAGATACAAAACAACCTATTGTATTTTGGCCATTTTTTCGCAACTCGACATCAAACGTGCCTATTTTGCGTGGTACAACGCTGGCCCAGCCCAGTATTTGTTGGGGACTTCACAAACAACCCTGAATTTCTTCGTGGATGTATGCAGGTTTCCTCACGATATTTTCCTTCACCGTTTAGCACTTGTGATTATGAAATGATATTTCATACATAAGTTTTTTGAAAGACAAAACAACCTAATAAGTCCTATACCTAGATTACAAAAAGCAACGAGATTTCCTTCTAGCATTGGACCAACCTTGTGGCGTTTCAGTCGAAGGTGGCACTAGGACCTTCGGAGGCGACGCGGGATCCACGTAAACACAATTCCCGTCAATATCCCTCACGTGGTTGGAGAGACAGTAGCAGTGACCGTCGCAGTCTTCGTCATATTCCCCGTCACATTGAAAGTATTCGTTATCGCCGGAACAAAGGTCTGGAAAACGTCAAATAAAAATAGGTCAAACCTAGATGTTCTGGCTTGCGCCATGGTAATCTGTCGAATTTCGACAAAATGTCACTTGCTATCCTACTTCCCGCCGATAATTCACTTGGCATACCAACATTTGGGTACCAAGTTATTACCTATTTGCTAACATTAATTCAAATCACTTACAATTTAGCCAAGAAGGCCTCACAATGTTAAAATTGACGCGTAATAAATGCAAAAGCTGCAATTCATTCTTACCACACTGCATGAGTAACGCAGTTACCATTAGGCCTGTTCCTAATGTAGCATCACAAATACATCTCTTCTTGCATTGGATTGAAGTGGACCAACGAGGGTGGATGCAGTATGAAACCAGTGATTGCTCTGACAAGTCCTCTTACACTGATAAATACAAGGCTATCAATTTACCGTAACGCATTCACCATTAGGCTCGTTCCTAATGTATCCAACATCACTACTTTCAGTGGAGGGGGATAGCAGATAGTGTGAGACCAGTGGTTGTTCTGGAAAGTCCTTTCGCGCTAATAATTGCAAGGCTATATCAACTTACCACACTGTGCTTGCGTAATGCAGTCACCATTCGGCCTGTTCCTGATGTAGCCAGCATCACAAACACATCTCTCCTTGCAGTGGATCAAGGTGGGTGGAGGGCAGGTGGTATGAGGCCAGTTTCGGCTCTGGCAAGTCCTCTCACGGGGACAAACGTACACGCAGGACGGCACCTCGTGGCGGGTCGCGTTATCACAGGAAACTGGTACTGGAGAAGATAAAAGGGGTTCTTAAAATACAGGTTTCCGCAGGGTTTGCAGCGGTATCAGGAGTTGTAATTCATAAGTTTCACAACCTACGGTAGCTGTAAATACCTAAGTACAGATCGGTTCACAAGAGCTGCCACGAGCTGGCTCAAACAAATATCTATGATTGCGTGTTTATGACCCTGTTTCATCTACAGTCATTTTTACATCCACACAAATACTTTCTGACACTTACGATCGTTTCAACTTCCTCTTTGAAACCGAGAGCGAGCTGATGACGAAGTGTTCGTTTGCTTTTATACCTACTGGTAAAGGTCCGCTAGTCTGGCTTTATTACTCGACCGCGGAAAACAAAAAGACGTATGTAAATGGGGCATTCCACGAGAATGTCGCTTAGGTAACGTGATTCTTTTAGTACTTCTAAAAATGATAGGAACCCGAGTTCTAGTGTGGTAATATTTCGGGACTTAACTTACACGTTCACACAGTTTTTTCTAACTTTGATCATTTATTTAACGTAGCTGCCATTGCTATCAATCTAATAAGAATCTAATAGTATAAGCGTCACGTAAGCGACATTCTCGTGGAATGCTCCAAATAGGTAATTAGGATACGGTCGATCAATCGATGGCGTAGACCGGGAAAGTAATGTGAGTCAGACGACTCGCGAATTGTTACTATAGATAACTCTAGTGTTATTTTAATGTATACGTAATTCAGTACCAATGCCTAGCCTACCGTAATTCGTAATCAACGTTGTTGCTACACGGCCTTCCGTTTCGGTAATAATCCCGGGCAGGGATCGGATACCGGTTTTTTCTCCATACAAAAGAACGGTTCGAATTCCATTCTTTTTCGTTCTTCGGTATATATATTTTTTGTTAATGGAGTAATTCAAAAATACGATGTTAATCATTACATGAAATATTGAAAACTACATAATAAGTGTAAAACATATTTAACTATTTCGAGGTTTTTCTAAAAAACCGGTTCCGATCCCTGATCCCGGGACGACAATGACGATTCCGAGCGGTTGAAACGCTCTTCGGAGAATCACTAAGAGTTTGTCCGACGCCTATAAACCTCACCTGCTGGCTCAGGTTTCTCCGTGGTGGTAGCTGGCGGCACCAACACCCCCGGCGGCGAAGCTGGATCCACGTAAACACATTTGCCGTCGATGTCTCGAACGTGGTCGGAGAGGCAATAGCAGTGCCCGGTACAGTCTTCCTCGTTTCCGCTGTCACATTGGAAATACTCGTTTTCGCCGGGGCATTTGTCTGAAATTGGTGAGAAATTAGCAAAAAAGTAGCAGACCAAATGTGCATCTAAAGGCTTACCGACCGTTATACGTACAATGTTTTTCATCACAATTGATTGAAACATAGCTAAGAGGTACCCATAAGACCTGTTAAATTTGAGTTGATGTGTAAAAAAATTCCACCGTTCAGTTAAGTGTCCTCTATTTATATGACTGAAAATTTGAATGGACTTCATTACGCCGCTCTTTATTAAAGGTGTCCACGGAAAAATTGGAGGGGATACAAGGAGACATCACGTGTATTTTCTACGATGAACAAAATGTAGCCGAAATACCTCGCATGATTTATGTCCAATAGAATAGCCGTATAATGAATATTACCACAGGTTGATTCTTATTCTTAACAAATTGTTCTTCCATTAGGTACCTACACAAACTCCGCTATAGGTTCCACGTGGCCATCGGCACATGTCCGTTTAAAAGTACATCCGTATAATGTTAAATTGTATTCTTACCACATTGACTTTCCTTGACACAAACACCACTAGGTTCGTTCCTCACGTAGCCATCAGCACAGATGCATTTCTTTGTGCATTTCAACCAAGGTGCCGGCGGGGCACATGGCGGAGGCGGCCATTTGCGATTCTGACATGACCTTTCTGGGGGACAGCCGAATGTGCAAGCAGGAATCTCGTGTTGGGTCGCGTCGCATATCACGTCGGGATCTGCGGGAATTTATATAAGCTCGTAGCAATTTTCACTAGAATATGTTACGCAGGTATTTGATGCAGGGATGCTCTAATTTCATCTCTCTTACGAGGCCGTACCTACTTAGATTGCTGTAATTAAGATCAACTGACATTTATTAACAATAACGTCCATTCAATTACACAATCTAAAACTAAAGTTAGATAATAGTAACAAAAAAATAAAATAAGATTAACTAAATTAAATAACTAAAAAAAAAACTAAAAATTAAATACATATATACACCAATTTACAAATAAAAAATGGGAGCTAGCTCGGCGCCACGTGGTAGGATGCCCCGAAGGCTGGTGGCATTGCCCCGCTGTAATTAAGTATTTTTATTTGAAGAGCAACATGAAGAATACACGTAAGTCTTTCAACAAGTTAAAACAAACGCAAACTCACAAGCTAACAATTTTAGTGTGTAACTACTTACCTCTACTTACGTCTTTGGTCTAGGCCACATCGAATATTTGTTTTTCCTATTTTAGTTTTACTTCTATGAAAAGTTGGATCGTAGTGTTCTTACTTATATTGAATGTTAAGGTTGGGCACTATCATAGCTTAGGTACTTTTAACTGCTACGGAACCCAAACCCATGTCCCATGAGTGCTGGAACTGAACCAGTCACGTAGTTTTGGGTAGATCCCGAAACCGTTATTTTCTCCATACAAAAAGAAGGGGCTTTTTTCGTTCTTTTTCTTTCTTCAGGACATAAATTGTGAGTGGACTTCAGGACATAAAGTAGTAATTTAAAAATATAATATTGTAAATTACGTAAATTATTGAGCAGTACATAAAGAGTATAAAACATTTTAAAATATTGGGCTATTTCGAGGTTTTTGTAAAATACCGGTTCCGGTCCCTGGTTTTGGGTATCTTTTGGACCAGAAGTCCTGCTTCAAATCTTTCTCTTTCGGCATTACAAATAAAGAGACTACCAGTAGTTAGTAGTTAGGTACCTACTGCTGGGTCAAATGAGGTCTTACCTGGAATGGGCTCTGGCAGCGGCTTTGACGCTGGCTCCACATAGATACAAGTATCGTTGATGTCTCGCGTGTATCCAGAATAACAGTAACAATGCCCTATGCAGTCCTCTTCGTTCTCTCCGTCGCATTGGAAGTATTCGTTTTCACCGGGACATAAGTCTGGAATAATGAAAATAAACAATTTCGCATTGGGTGTTACCTGTAATGATATTGTATTGTTACGTTCGTGGGGTGGGTTTTCTATAGAAAATGTATAAATAAGCCACTAATTAAAACTGAGACTTTAATTACTAATTAAAAGAACAAACAGTAAACTAAAACACTGATCACACACTTAACACTTCACAAACTCGCAGTTTTCGCTCTGAGTTATCTCTTCGCTGTCTCGATAGAAACTACTCCCGGCCGGGTCATGCTGTGTATTTATACCAGCCACTCAAATCTACAAAGTACGAGAAGATTCGACTCTAGAAAGTTCCCGAGTCAGGTCGGTCGGTAGGGCCCGTGCGCGAACATTCTAGGGTATCGCTGTCTCTTTCTACAGGTTTCTCTTTCACACCCGTCGAGAATGTTCTCTCTATAGCTGTCTCGTTCACATCCTTCCAGAACATTCTCTCGTGCTGTCTCTATCTAATAGTGCTTTCTCTTTCACTCCTATGGGAAATTTAGCTATATACCGATTTGTACTTGAGAGGCCCGAAAGGGGTCCTGAAAACGCCTGAAAACGGGTTTTCAGGTTATTGCGTCATCCGATAGAGGGTATCCTGAAACGGCCTGAAAACATGTTTCAGGCGCCTGAAAACGACGGTATCTGGGGTGAATATTTGATTTTGTAGTATGTGAAAGAGGACCTTCTGAAACGGCCTGAAAACGCATTTCAGCCTGCTGAAAACGCTTCTAACGTGTCTAAAATCATATTTGTAGTTTTTATCATGCCACCGGCGTAACACTACCCCCTCCTAAGACATGCTCGTCCCGAGCATCATTATTTCCGTGGTATTTGGCGAGCCGGTCAACGTGAACAATTTTGCATGGGCTTCGTAAATTCCTCCGTATCCGATACGTAACGTCATTGATCTTCGTAACCACTCTGTACGGCCCGTCCCAATTCGGGGACAGTTTCGGAGACTTTCCTTTCTTTCTCATAGGGTTATGTAGCCACACCAATGAGCCTTCCTCGTACCCAATTTGGTTGGACTTCCTGTCATACCTGGTCTTCATCCTCGTGCTAGCTTGAAGCCCGTGCTCGCGAACTAGACTATAAACGTCATCCATCCGCTCTCTTAGATCGCACACATACTCTGTTATAGACCTCGGAGCATCTGGTGGTCGTCCTGTTAAGAGGTCAGCAGGTAAACGAAGCTCTCTTCCGAAATTGGCATATGCTGGAGTAAATGCAGTGCTTTCATGGGTGGCGGACCTGTATGACATCAAAAAGAGAGGTATATGCCGGTCCCAATCTTTTTGGTGACTTTCGACTACCTTGGCAAGATGTCTCTCCAGGGTCTGATTGAATCTCTCAACCATTCCATCGGACTGAGGATGATATGACGTAGTTCTTGTCTTATGCAATCCCATAATTCGACAGGTCTCTTGGAATACCGCAGATTCAAAGTTCCTGCCTTGATCGCTGTGTATCTCCAGGGGTACTCCAAAACGGCAAATTACTTCATTGACTAACTTTTCCGCTATTGTGACTGCTTCCTGATTGGGAATAGCAAACACTTCAGGCCACTTGGTGAAATAGTCCATCACAACAAGAATGTACTTATTTCCAGAGTCTGATGTAGGGAACGGGCCTGCGACGTCTAACGCAATTCTTTCCCAAGGTGCTCCAACATTGTAGATCCTGAGCGCCCCTCTGCTTCGGGTATGCGGTCCTTTAACTGATGCACAGCTTACACACTTTCTACACCAATCATCGACATCCTCGCGGCAGTGGATCCAATAAAATCGTAGTCGAATTTTCATTAAAGTCCTTTTAACTCCAAGGTGCCCACCAGAAGTACCATTGTGGTAGCTTTCTAAAACGTCTTTCACTCTTTTCCTTGGGACAACAACTTGTAGGTGGACATCTTTCCCATTCGCTGACTCCCATTTCCTGCATAATACGCCATTATGCAAACTAACCAAACTATCCAAACTATCCCATTGCGCCCAGTAGCTTTTTGTAACTGTCCCCATCGGAGCTACTTCACACCATTTTGGTTTAGGTACTCCTGCATTAACCCAGTCAAAAATGGGCTTAATGTCGGGGTCTTCTTTTTGTGCACATTGCATGGATTCATCGCTCCATTCCTCACTAACAGTGTCTGTTCGCAACATCCTCAAGCATTCCTTGCCCTCTTGTCTAAGACAATGCTTGCAGTCATCAGGGCAAGGCTTCCGAGAAGCTCCGGTGTCGATAGTAAGGTTACATGGTATTCCACCCATTTCTCCCTTGACGACCAGACTATTCCCGTCGTTGACTTGTGAGATCACTACTGGGACATTTCGACCATCAGCCAGCACTCGTCCCTTAGTCCTGGTTCTTACTCGTTTCCCTGCTGCGGCTCTGGTCGTACAGAACCCTTATTCCTGGTCACAGGGGATTCATCTCGTTCTCTCCTGCTGCTTCTTTTCGGGCAACTAGTTTGTATATGGCCACGTTCTCCACAATGGTAACATCGTGGCCCAAACTCCCGACGAGGTGTAATCGGCTCCCTTGCAGATACCTCACGTAGCTTATACGATCTTGATGGATCTTGGCGTACAGCTTCAACTTCTAGGGCATGAGCTACGGCATCCTTAAGGCTTTCGTGGTGTCCTAGTCGTACTGCCGCCCTTACTTCCAAATCTCTGATCCCATCAACAAATGCCTGCACCAGCATGGTTTTTATTAAAGAGTCAGCTGAACGTTGGTATGCCTTTCTGACCAGCTTTTCAATTTCCAGGGCCCATTGTTGCAATGTCTCATTACGTCCCTACGTTCTGTCTTTCAGCTGAGCTCGATAGACAGAACATGTCTATGATGACTGTCTCCGTAACGGGCTTCTAATGCTTCTAGAAGCCGGTCATAAGTTAGCTCTTTTCCAAGAGCTTCTAGAATTGTCAGAGCCTCGTCACGAAGTGCCAGCGTCAGAGCCGTCATCGCTTGCTCCTTACTCCAACCGTTTGCTTTGGACACGGACTCAAACTGTAGCTTGTACGCCGCCCACGAAGACGTTCCATCAAAAGGAGGTGCCTTAAATTTTCCACCTCCCGGTACAGATATCTCAGGTGCGCAGGTACTGATGCCACTAGCTACTTTTAATTCAAGCTTCTGGAGGCGACGTTCAACCGCTTCCTCAACAACATGAATCTTGTTCTCCATGTCATTGAGCTTCTCTTGGACTTCGTACATTTCTTGCTTCCATTCAGTAGCAGCCTTGTGCAACTCTTGAAGAATCAATTTCGACTGTTCTTCTTGTTTCCGCGACTGCTCCTTCAGGAGAATCAGAATAGTTCTGAGGTCTACGTCTTGAGTACTCTTAGCCTGTAAACCAGACGGACCGGGCTTGGATGCAGTATCCTCACATGCTGGAGGCTCTTCACGTACTGCAATATCCTCCTGCGCTGCAGGTTCCTCACGTGCAGTTTGGCTCCGGGTCACAACTCCTTTTGGCTCGGTCTCGTTGTCACGTGGCGTTATACCCATTTTCTATCCCACTTCTGACACCAAATGTTACGTTCGTGGGGTGGGTTTTCTGTAGAAAATGTATAAATAAGCCACTAATTAAAACTGAGACTTTAATTACTAATTAAAAGAACAAACAGTAAACTAAAACACTGATCACACACTTAACACTTCACAAACTCGCAGTTTTCGCTCTGAGTTATCTCTTCGCTGTCTCGATAGAAACTACTCCCGGCCGGGTCATGCTGTGTATTTATACCAGCAACTCAAATCTACAAAGTACGAGAAGATTCGACTCTAGAAAGTTCCCGAGTCAGGTCGGTCGGTAGGGCCCGTGCGCGAACATTCTAGGGTATCGCTGTCTCTTTCTACATGTTTCTCTTTCACACCCGTCGAGAATGTTCTCTCTATAGCTGTCTCGTTCACATCCTTCCAGAACATTCTCTCGTGCTGTCTCTATCTAATAGTGCTTTCTCTTTCACTCCTATGGGAAATTTAGCTATATACCGATTTGTACTTGAGAGGCCCGAAAGGGGTCCTGAAAACGCCTGAAAACGGGTTTTCAGGTTATTGCGTCATCCGATAGAGGGTATCCTGAAACGGCCTGAAAACATGTTTCAGGCGCCTGAAAACGACGGTATCTGGGGTGAATATTTGATTTTGTAGTATGTGAAAGAGGACCTTCTGAAACGGCCTGAAAACGCATTTCAGCCTGCTGAAAACGCTTCTAACGTGTCTAAAATCCTATTTGTAGTTTTTATCATGCCACCGGCGTAACAGTATTATGTGATTTATGTGGAAATAAATAAATGTGTCAGTGCCAACGAAAATGTACCTTGTCACTAGGGCTTGCAATATCGGACCATTTCCAGTTCCGGAACTGATTTCCGATATTACACTTCAATTCCGGAATTCCGATACTAGTTCCGGAATTAACGAAAATTTTGTAAATCTAGGTCTTATTTAAATAAAATGTAAAATTGCTATGTGATTTGTATACAATATACCCATGAGGAAAGGGAAACAATTTAACAGCATATTCCTGAGGCTAAAAGAAGCAAGTTTTTTTGTGTGTTTCGAATGCTACACTGCATAAAAAAGTTTACCTGCATTTTAAAGTTTTAGGTAATTATTGTACTCATGGGCACATTGTATTGTCCATTAATAAATTAAGGTTAAGTTCTTATACAAAATGCTAAGTACTTATAGGTATGGTAATTCAAATTAGAAACATTAGTCATTTTACATATGTTACAATCTTGGCAACAATCAGTTCTTCTTCTTTGTCGTTAACACTCTTGCCAGAGTGGTCGTGGTCATCACTTCAGCTGTTGGTGGCAAGCTTTATAACACGTCGCCACTCCTATCTGACGGTCGCCCTCCTGGTGCATTCATACAGTGATGACGAGCCATTTACAGCCGCTTTTATCTGGTCAGTCCACCTCATAGGCGATCTTCCTCGTGGCCTGGTTCCCTCAATCTTTCCCTGGACCACAAGTCGCTCCTCGCAGCCACCTCTCCTCGGCGGCACACGTGACCAAAAAAAGTGAGGATACGAGACTGAACTAAAGATGATAAACGCTGTTTGATGCCTAGTTCTCGAAGTATAGACTCGTTGGTACGGAATTCAGTCCATGATACTCTGAGCATTCTTCTCCAGCACCACATCTCTAGGGCGTCTATCTTCTTCTTCTCTACTTCCCGCAGGGTCCACGTTTCTGCGGCGTACAAAAATATGGGGAATATAAGTGCCCGAACCAGCCGAATTTTTGTGGCTCTGTATACATATGTTACGATTCCTCCATATTTCTCTCAACTTATCCATTGCAGAGAAATTGCCATACGCCTCTTCACTTCCTCGATACATCCTCCGTTGTTCGTAATTAAAGCCCCCAGAGAAATGTACGACAGCACCAAATAACAATTAGCAATTTGAGTAATTTCTGTTTATCTTAAGTCCGAACTCAAGGCTAACGCGCTCCATCTTGCCGAGAAGTTCTACCATGTGTAACAATCAGTTACGTACCTGTAAACTTTAATTACAGATACCAAAATTTTACTTTTTTGGAATGCTACTTGATATTAGACCAAGTGGAGACTTAAGTCAAAGTTTAAGATTCTTCGACATATGTAAA
>JALPQI010014911.1:0-28893 GCA_025490895.1 Thaumatotibia leucotreta | reverse complement strand
GCTTAAGCTGCCGTCGATAAGATAAAATCAACTATTAGGGCATTTAAACGATGATAAATGTATGTGCCTTTAATGCTTCATATCCCAACTTTGAAATAATTAGCTTACGTCTAAATTATATGCATAATTTTAAGACAGGCTGACATTTATTAGCACTGAGTGTTCATATTTTCAATGGCCCAATATGTAACATTCAAACTTGTATTGACGTGCCATCTATTGGGACTGCCAGCAAAAGCACCTGACACTTACTCGTACAATGGAGTACACTAAGAAAATTTGCAATTTTGAGAAGTTTTGATATTGTCACCCTATAAAATACTATTTAACAAAACTTACAAACTCCTCTCCCAAAACACATAACAATACTTTATGTACATTTAAATATGAGTAAAATATCATGATCAAATAAATATTCTCTGCTAACATGTTACGTACTGGTAATTCCACCTAACCTATAGTATAACTATTTCTGTTGCTAAAGAAACAGTTGACATGATGATTCATTCATAAAGAGCGGATTAATTCGAACAGTCAGCAATTCATCAAATATCATTCGTTTCCGAGAGGTTTTTAAATAAACCTTTCATGTTGCATTAGTCTGGTTGAATAATGTGATGAGGGATCAATTTCGCGTTTTGTTACTTATATTATATGCAGTTATTATAGCCAGGAATTGTCTGTCATACTAAGTACTGCTATTACCTCTTCGCATTTAAATATGACCGAATATTTTACCAACAAATGCGCATAAATTGCACATTAGATAAGACAGTAAATTAATATAATTAAGACTGCCTTTCAATCAGTGATGCAGAAAGTAGGAGATGGATATTATTGTAAATTTTTGTATCCACCAAATAAGTAGGGCATCACACAGGGCTGTATCCACATACTAAACTTATATCATACATCATCAACATCAACATCGTGGTATCTACTGTTTGATTAAAAAAACACACGTTTAAAGGGCCATTCTCATACATACTGACGACAGATTTAGTTAACTGCACCACTTTCTAACATCGAAACGACTTCTATCAATTTAGATAAATAAGAAGTTTTCCCATAAATAAATCACCCTGAGGTAAGTATTTTCATCAAATATTTAAGATAAGGGCATGAGAAAAAATCGACATCTTATGCTAATTCTTACACAATGTGCAAATGAGTTTGAAATGCATCTTGAACGTTCTTAAATTACTAGTAAAAGTTGCAGAAACCACATTTCAAGGCATTTTATTTACAGAGCAAAATACGAAATAGTTAAGTAAGAAAAATACTAGGTTGCTATTCCGAAGAATATTTTTCCTTATTGACTGACAATAAAGTACCTAGTATTAAAGTACATAATTGTACATAATGCAATAAGGAAAATATTTTTGTAGGTAAATTACGCGAAACACTGAAATTACATTAACTGGCTTAAACGCTTGTGTTACTTATGTATATTGTATTGATATACCAAAATGATATTATGTTTTGATTTGAACTTTATGGGAAACGTATCAATAGGTACTAACAATAAAAATCAATACAATGTAGTATCACACTAGCTCACATAATATGTGAATATTAGTGATAATCAAATACGCACCAAAATAATACCATAACATGATTACTGCAGGCGTGGGCGTGGTGTATACAGATTAACTTAGTCCGAAACGAAACAGATCTTATAGTTACTAAAGAATACGTAAAAACCGAAAAAAAAAAATTAATTATGTCTTCCTGACTTACAATTGAATGTAGGTATCCCATACCTAATGCCCTTACCGGGATTCAAACCCACACCAAACAAACAGCTTTGTAGGCTGGGTCACTGCCGACGAAGTATAGGTACATTTAGAACTGAAGCCAAGATTCTTCTTTTCATGTTAATCTAACATCACTAACAGGAATTAGGTATTTGTATGTCTCTTCGGCATCTGTCTGTCTATCTGGAATATCTACTCAAAATAATATTTTTGTTCACCTATTTTGGTGAAATATAATCAGCAGGTTTAATTTTGAACAGAAAACTTTTTTTCTTTTATTATACAGGTGCAGTTAATTTAGTTTCAAATTATTTTACAAACCAAAACAAAATGTTTATAACGTTATGTGACTGTTTTTATTTAACATATTCCTAGAAATAAGAGCGTGGGTAGCTATGAATTATGTATCCCCTGGTAAAAGTCCATAAATGCAAATTTAGCGAAATCGCTTAGGGCACCGGCACTTGGCCCTTGTAGCCCAAGAAAGCCTGTTTCAAACCGGTGCAATAAACTCGCTGGTCCATTATATTCTCACGTTTCTTTGCAAAACTCGACTGTATTGTAACCATGACTGATATAAGTCGTAAATATGCCTCCGCAAGTCTGCACATCAATACTGCACTTTACAAAGCAATAGCTATTGTAAAATTAAATTTTTCACGGGTATTTGATAATGGCCTCAATAATGTCGATTGAATCTAAAATTCAAAGCAAACAAATCAAAGTCTCTAAAACTGCAGCAACCTTAATTATTTATTTTAATTACAATTTTGCAATAACTTACCCGCCAATGCAAAAACGCCGGAACACTGTTTTTCCTCGACTAAATCCCGCAAACAGAACTGTCTTTCGGTATCACAAATCACAATATTTAAATCCAGTTTTCAACGTATCGTGTTTATATTATTGTTGTGCGTTATATTCGTATTTTTATTGTCAGGCCGGCATCGCGCGGAGCGAGCGTACGCCGCGATCGGAGGCACATGTGAAATCAGCTGTGGCGCGGACGCCTAACGGGACGCCCCTCCCCGCGCAGATAAGAGAAGATAAGATACGCTTCTGTTCCAATAGGTGCGACAACGACATTGACTTGAACCTAAAACCAATTTCGTGACCTACGCTATATTGATTATTTCAACTAAGCAGCTCAGTTAAGCTTACACTAAGTTGATGTTGTAGGTAAGTAAGCCTGTACTGTCGACGTTAAAGATTATTATTACGGTGTATGTGCCAAAAATATATTGTGAACGTAATTTTACACAATAAATAGTAATTGAAGAATCAAGGGTAGAATTCCCATTTTCAATTCATTCTCTGCTGACGAGTGCCGGCACCATAGTCTTCGTAACATAAATGTTCTGTAAATATATGTTATCTAAGCTACTCTTCATAATAATTAGCTATGTGGTCGTCTCCAAAAACTAAAATATTTTGTAATGCGACCGTATAGGACTTTATTATGAAAGTATTTTATTTATTGCCCATGCACTTATAAGATTATTATATCTATCGACGTATAGAGGTTTTATCAAATAAGATCCAAAATTTATAGACTAAAGTTGTTGTTAACTAATCCATCAGTGCCTATACACATACAGGGCGTCCCAAAGTTATGGGACATGAAGGGGAAGTACCTTAAATATCGTAGATCTATAGGATATTTTGATGAAAGAAGACTTTATTTTATTTTGAAAATTAAATAATACTGCATTCAAAAAAATCCAAAAAAAATATGCTTTTTCCGGGCATCGAACCTACTTTAATACGAATTTTTTTTTGTTATTTTATGATGCCATTCCAAAGAATGGATAGAAAATAAAAACATTTCTTAAGAAACATAGTATCTCAAACTAAAAGAATAACCAAAAAAGTTTGGTTAAAATTCGAAAAAAAATGTAGTTGGTTCGATTCCCGGGTGAAGCAAGTCATTTTTTGAAAAAGTTTGAATGCAGAATTACTACATTTTAAAAATAACATAAAGTCTTCTTTCAGCAAAATACACTATATACGATATTTAGGGTACTTCCCCTTCATTTTTTTTTTATAATCATATCGCCCTGTATATTAGTATCACCTTCAAATGAACTGCGACTGACTTTACACAGGTTCTAGCGTCTACAACTGCCATAAACTCGTGGTCTATTAAAAAAAGGTCTGTATTTAATTAACAATTTGCTACGTAAGGCGTTGTTTCACCATGCTCGTCGAGGACAGATCAAAATTGAAATATGAAACTTAAATCCATACTTTAAAAGAGTTATTGACTTCGGTGACATGACTGCACTGTAATTAGATATGTGCCGTTCCCTGTATTATTCCCAATGTAACTATATAGGGAAAGTTAAATTTTGGGAATATTTCCCGTACAGCTTTGGGAAAGTTACAGAGTACGACATATGCATGACATCTTCAGCCTATCTCAGTCCACTGATGGACGTGGGCCTCTCCTATTAACTATGCGTTAGGAGGTAAATACCCTGACCAAGCGGGTTGGCGATCGCAGTACCGTGTCCACTATGATGACGTTGCTGCCCATCATCAATCTTCTATAAAAGAATGATCAGTGACACTTCAATCCCTTAGTCGGCTCTTACGACACCCGTAGGAAGAGTTAAGTGGTTAAGTTAAGGTGGTGACAACTGTATTCTTACTACCGTCACCACACGGCTGACGTACGGCACATCACTAACTGCAATTCAATATATTTTAAATAATTATGTACCTAATGCTCATTACAAAATGAGCATTAAAGATACCTGGTGGTGTTCGTGACATGAATACGTATTATGATTGAATAATGAACAATACTTGTCTTATAAATTCATACCGTGCAGATAAAATTCAAGTTAAACACATATATTTCATTAGGCAAGTGATGATCCAAGTATTAATACTCGTGCCGTGACGGTAATGGTTCTAAAATTGTACTTTATAATTTAGTGAAACAGTATCATGACATGATACATGATTTATGATTTCCCAAGAAAATGTTAAAATTATTGTTCCTATATGTAATGAAATATCGTTCTGGACGAATTCCTGTGACTCTGAATTCTGTGATTGATGTGAATCTGCGGAAAATTGCTTTTCCTCCTCTAGGGTGGAAAGTATTTTTAAGTAAGTAAAAAGCTAAAATTCTCTGTAGGTAGAGTGAATGGCCAGTAGCAAGAACCTAGCAAAATCCATATATGCTGCACGTGCACCACTACTAAATGACACCTATAACCCGCCTCTTTTTATTGTATGAAAAAGTCCTCAAAGTCGAAATGAAAAGTAGAGTGCTTACCACGGGAAAAGAAAGGAACCCATCTAACCCTCGAACCTTTAGCGCTCAAAAATATCTCAGGTTAAATGGGTTCCTTTGCACCCTTGGTTAACAATCTACTATTTTTGATAAGAAAATATTTGTTAAGAGGACATTTGAGTCCAATTTATGTTTGTATCACAACAGCTAAGTAACTGTACATCGCTAACATTGCGCGTCTACTGCATCCATACGATGGTTACTCACGGATGTTCCATCACCGGCCAATTATTTGTTACGAATTGATTCAGCATTTAATACATTAATTGCTTCAATTGTTGGAGTTCCGTCAGCTTTCTGAGAATGAATTTAAACTAACGTTTCTTGCGTGGAAACAAATACATTCCATGTTTATGTAACTAAAGTAACATCAGAAA
This sequence comes from Thaumatotibia leucotreta, assembly GCA_025490895.1. Classification (NCBI taxonomy): domain Eukaryota; kingdom Metazoa; phylum Arthropoda; class Insecta; order Lepidoptera; family Tortricidae; genus Thaumatotibia; species Thaumatotibia leucotreta. The sequence continues at coordinate 23,455 of JALPQI010014911.1, read as the reverse complement.
TAATTAATTTCGCGGAATGAAATTATCAATATACGTAATATTTTTGCAATAAATATAGACGAGTCTATAATTATGAACATCGTAAATATATGTAAATTTACATAATTACAATCATGTATAAGAGTAGGCGTAAGCAATAATCATTTTAATTTACTACTCGAACGTCTTAGAGTACCTAACTTTGAAACATATTGATATTATGTATTTTATGTTACGTTCGATGTTAAATGGATATAATTATAAGTAATTTAGCACCTTTGGTTAGATTTTTAAACGGTTTTTATTAACTTCACCGCGTATCAACTGTCGTCGATGCTTCAAATCTTGTGATCGATTTTTCGACCACTTCTACTGCACCGAAATCAATAAAATTTGGAACTCTTATCAAGTCCCCATGACAATGCAATATTATAATATTTGTATCCTTGTATCCTCAAAGCCTGATGCTGCAGACGTACTGCTTACCTTAACCGAGAGTGTTAGACACGTGAAAATGAAAGTATAGCATGTTTGGCATAATCAAATACTAACAGAGGCGATCTTGACTTCCAACTCCTCATTCCTGATGCTGCAGTGCTGCCTACAATAACCGCAAGGTTAATCTTGTATCGATATCTTGATTTTAAAGAAGTTCTTTAAATATTAAGTAGTAACATGCGAATTTAATACTAACGTCCAACTCCTCAAATCTGATACCTACTCCAGTGTTACTGCCTGCCACAACCGCTAGGTTTAGCTATATGTAAATTTTGAAGTACTGCTTTAGATATTTGGTAGAAACGTACGGATTTCATTATCATCATCATCATCATCATCATCATCATCATCATCATCATCATCATCATCATCATCATCACATCAGCCGAAAGACGTTCACTGGTGAATATAGGCCTCCCCCAAAGATTGCCTTGTGGCAAAAGATTGCCTTGATACGAGTGGCACAGGGCCGGTCCATGTGGACCGGCCCTGTGCCACTCGCATCCAGCGTCCTTCACCAGGTCATGAGCATGAGTCCACCTTGTGAGGGGCCTACCCACGCTGCGCCTTCCGTTACGGTCGTGACCGCCACTCGAGAACCTTACCGCCCCAACGGCCATCGTTTCCACGCGCAACGAGCCCCGCCCGCCGCCACTTCAGTTTAGCGATTCGAAGAGCTATGTCGGTTACTTTGGTTCTGCTGCGGATGGTCTCATTTCTAATCCAATATCGCAGAGAGACTCCTAGCATAGCCCTCTCTATTGCCCTTTGGGTCACATTGAGGCCTTCTTATGAGGCCCATTGTAAGCGACCACGGTTTAGTACCGTATGTCATCACTGGCAACATATCAAAGACATTCGTCTTCAAATCAAACCCTGCGGAATATTGGACGAAAAGATACAGACGGATATAATACTGACTTCCAACTCCTCAAAACTGATGCTGCTGAAACACGTGCCACTGCTTGCCATAACCGCCAGGTCGAAATGTTGAATTTAAAGTAATGCTAATGTTAGCTAATGGGTAAAAACATATAAACTGAATACTCACTTCCAAATCCTCTAATCTGATACGGCATTATTACCATAAACGCTATTAGTGTGCCATAACCGCTGACAGCATGGGTAGTCCGCGTACGACGTGGCACCTGACCTGCGGTCCGCTTGTTGATAGTGTGAGTTGACCCCTCGGACCATCGGGTTCGCTTAGGGCGAGCCGTTGGGCCTGCGGCCCTCCGGCCGATAGAGTGACAGCGTGAGTGGACCGCGTAGGGCGAGCCGTCGGGCCTGCGGCCCTCCAGCTGATAAGAGTGACAGCGTGAGTGGATCGCGTAGGGCGGCCTGTCGGGCCTGCGGCCCTCCAGCTAATACTGTGACAGCGTGAGTGGATCGCGTAGGGCGAGCTGTCGGACCTTCGGCCCACTGGCTGATAGACTGACAGCGTCAGTGGATCGCGTAGGACGAGCCGTCGGGCCTACGGCCCTCCGGCTGATAGAGTGACAGCGTGAGTGGTTCGTGTACTTAGGGCGAGCCATCTGGTTTTCGGCCCTCCAGCTGATAGAGTGACAGCGTAAGTGGATCGCGTAGGGCGGGCCGTCGGGCCTGCGGCCCTCCAGCTGATAAAATGACAGCGTGAGTGGTCCACGTAGGGCGGGCTGTCGGGCCTGCGGCCCTCCAGATGATAGAGTGACAGCATGAGTGGATCGCGTAGGGCGAGCTGTCGGGTCTTCGGCCCACTGGCTGATAGACTGACAGCGTGAGTGGATCGCGTAGGACGAGCCGTCGGGCCTGCGGCCCTCCGGCTGATAGAGTGACAACGTGAGTGGTTCGTGTACTTAGGGCGAGCCATCGGGTTTTCTGTCCTCCATCTGATAGAAGGACAGCGTGAGTGGATCGCGTAGGGCGAGCCGTCCAGCCTTCGGCCCTCCGGCTGATAGAGTGACAGCGTGAGTGGATCGCGAAGGGCGAGCCGTCGGGCTTGCGGCTCTCCAGCTGATAAAGTGACAGCGTGAGTGGTTCGCGTAGGGTGGGCTGTCGGGCCTGCGGCCCTCCAGCTGATAGAGTGACAGCGTGAGTGGATCGCGTAGGGCGAGCCGTCGGGCCTGCGGCCCTCCGGCTGATAGAGTGCCAGCGTGAGTGGTTCGCGTAGGGTGAGCCGTCGGGCCTACGGCCCTCCGGCTGATAGAGTGACAGCGTGAGTGAATCGCGTAGGGTGAGCCGTCGGGCCTGCGGCCCTCCAGCTGATAGAGTGACAGCGTGAGTGGATGGCGTAGTGCGAGCCGTCGGGCCTTCGGCCCTCCGGCAGATAGAGTGACAGCGTGAGTGGATCGCGTAGGGCGAGCCGTCGGGCCTGCGGCCCTCCGGCTGATAGAGCGACAGCGTGAGTGGATCGCGTAGGGCGGGCCGTCGGGCCTGCGGCCCTCCAGCTGATAGAATGACAGCGTGCGTGGTCCGCGTAAGGCGAGCCGTCGGGCCTACGGCCCTCCGGCTGTCAGACTCGCATAGGACGTGCCGTTGGACCTGCAGTCATCCGGTTGATATGACTGAGAGTATGAGTATACCCCTGTCAGCCCTGTCGTTATTAAAGCGCGAGAGTTAAACGCTAGCATGTATAATTGTATTGCATATTACAAACAACATCTTTGATGTAGAATATTTAGTATCGGAAATTAACTAAACAAGTGCACTAAAAACTTGAAAATAAAATAAATAAAAAAAGTTTTAAGTTAAACGGTTTTTAATGCACCAAAAACTAGAAAATAAAAATTAGTTGTAACTAACCATAGATGCTACTTTCTGAAGATTTGTCACGTGAAACTATTATCACTGTAGTCTTCCCAAGTCGGATGCTGAAAGCCACGTTTAGCATCTATGTCAGTGGATTAAGCGTTATCTAATCGGAAACTTTTACCAAACTAAAATAAAAACGTGGGGCGTTATTATAACGAAACATACAAGTTCAAAATATGTAATTGTAGCTTTAATTTTGCAATGAATCATCCATCTTTTATCAAGGACAGTACAAAACTTATTACACTATTGCTGTCTTGATTTCTATGTGTGATCTTAAATAACTATAGTGACTTAATAATAATTGCGTACGCCCCACGTTTTTATTTTAGTTTGGTAAAAGTTTCCGATTAGATAACGCTTAATCCACTGACATAGATGCTAAACGTGGCTTTCAGCATCCGACTTGGGAAGACTACAGTGATAATAGTTTCACGTGACAAATCTTCAGAAAGTAGCATCTATGGTTAGTTACAACTAATTTTTATTTTCTAGTTTTTGGTGCATTAAAAACCGTTTAACTTAAAACTTTTTTTATTTATTTTATTTGATTTGTCTGTAAGTTTAGAATATGTTACTTTACTTTTTTTTTATTTATTTTTTTTTTATTTATTGAATAAAAAAGTTTTATAAATTACAATAATTTTGGCAAGACCCATCATTGGCAAAACCTTGAAGAGGTTTGTGTGCCGATGGGGAGTTCGATGGATATTTGTCCAGACATTATTAGAAATTATAACTAACATGCGACTTAACTATTTAACAATTCAGCGAAACGACTTGTACACGTTGTTCTTTGGTCGGGGGTACTCCTTGATGATGGTTCTGATATTGGATCGAGACATATCGAGCATTTTTGCGTGGCCCGTTTCGCCGAATTTTTAAATAGCAATTACCTATTCAATTATGATGTCAATAATTACATCTAACTTACAGAATTGGTTCGTTAAAATTTAGGAGGTGGTGTTTAACTATCTTTTTTATACATTTTTCATTGCTCATTCTCTCTCTCACATCTACTGGCAATTCGTTTAGTATCTTAGGTAATAAGTATGTATATAACCAAGTTCCATGTATGTTATTGTATTTGGGTAAACAATATTTGTTTTGATTTTGGAGCCTTCTAAGTCTTGAATCTCTTTTACTGACTTTTAATTTTAGGATATTATGATATTCATCAATTAGGACAGCTAGTTTAATCTTACTTTGTACTGGTAGAATGTTACAATATTTGAAAAGTTGTGCATAGTTTGTTTTGCATTGTTCTTTAACATACTTTGGTACAAGTGTCTTTAGCAATCTTATTTGGAGATTGTATATTTTATCTAAGTATGTTTTATAGGTTCTGCCATAAGTGCTCAGCGCATATCCAATCACAGAGTCGGCAAGGGACAAGTATAGCATGCGGAGGGTTTTGTACGGTATTTTGTACCTTAGGATTGACAATTTACTTAGAATCATTCTCAATTTGTCACAAACATAGTTTATATGCGGTCCCCAGCTGAATCTGTGATCGATTATCAAACCGAGGTACATATGTTCCGTTACCATTTCCATTTTTTCACAGTAACACGTAATATTACTCTGGTGCAGGCATCCGTGTTGGTGGACAACCACGGCAATATGGTGTTTGGTTTTATTGTGGGGCGAATGAACATGCATCAGTTTTGTTTTCTGCGCGTTAATTACCAAACCAACATCGTGTGTCCATTTGCAAAGAAGATCGAAATTAATATTGCATTGCGCGTTCAGCCGCAGCTATGTCGCGGTTGGCTGTGATGATGCATGTATCGTCCGCGAACTGGTAGACAGAGCCCTCAGTAATTATATTGCACATGTCGTTGACATATAGTAAATACTCGGTGGGTCCGATTATCGACCCCTGGGCCGTGCCTTTTTCGGTTATTACTTGGTCGCTGAACGTATTTTTAATCTTAACTCGTGTATATCTATTGTCGTGATAGTTTTTAAGCAATTCAACTAGAGGACCCTGTATACCGCTCTGCTCCAATTTATGGTACAGTGTTTGATAATTTAGCAAATCAAAGGCTTTGCTGAAATCAATGAAAGTACTAACATCGTATGAACGTAATAATATTCGCAAATTCACAAAAGTGAAATATGAATTAAGTAAACTCGTAGAATATACCTCGACAATAACGTAAAGGTGGATTTACACTAAACGAGGAAATGCTCATTCTATCCCACTCTACGAAAAATTCGTTCGTTGCACAAAACGTAATTCGTCGAAATTCGTTGATTTTGTAGAGTGGAGGATAGAATGAGCATTCGCTCGTTTGGTGTAAATCCACCTTAATAATGTCTTGTAGCAGAGCTTTATTTAGGGCTCGCTCGAAAGCTCGCTCTATGGCATGATCCTTCGGGCTTTTGATTTAACACGGAGCTCGTACTTTAAGAGTCCGATATCGTTTTACGAATTAGCTCATTATTTGTAATAAGTACTACATTATATTGGAGTAACTAAAAATAATCTGGCTAGCATTTTAGCATATAAAGGAAAATATTTCAATACTAACCGAATTAGTGAAGTACTTTTCTATATTTGTTCTTAGTTTTTTAGTAATGTACCTCAAACTAAATAGGAGCTGTGTCGAGATTTCTGATTGAAGAGGTATTTTTTTTCCCTTTTTAGGTTTCCATAGTAAACTAGGAAACCCTTATAGTTTTACCTTATCCGTCTGTCTCTCCGCCGGAATCCACCGTCTGTCTCATAGCTCTGTTGCCGTTAGTACTAGAAATTCGTAACGTGAACATATTAATGAAGCCGACAAAGTGGTAGAATAAAATGTAGAAAATATTTTTTAGTACAGATGGTGTACTTTTTAGGCTCTAGTGCAAGAAGTGGGTCATTTTACGTCAGGTCCAAAACCAAGGGCCATCTGTACTAAAAAAACGTGTTTTTCGCATTTTATTACTTCCCTAGTACATAGTAAATGTAGTAAAGTTGGGATGATTTTTTTATTTTGCTGTAATCTTATATTGTAGGGCATCGTTAAATAGGTATTTTAAAAAGAATAAGGGTCCCAAAATAAAGTTTTTTTTATTTATATTTTCGGAGATAACGGCTTCAGAATAAAAAAAAAAATAGTGACCCCTCTGACTTTTTATCCATGGATCAATGGATTTTTAGCAATGGAATGGGTCTATATCGGGTGGCATAATGTTTTTATTTCGAAAAATTTGTCGCATAACAACTTTACGCCGAAAAATGAATGGCATAAACATTGTTGCGCATATTTTTGCTACGCCGAAATTGTTAATCCTAACTTGGTTGTTCCTAAATATTGTTTGTCCTAATGATTTTCGTGTCTAATGTATATGTATCGAAAAATTATTGTGCATAATGGTGATGTTCCTACTATTTAATGTACTAATAGTGATTACTTACCTTTAACTAGCTTTAAAAATATTTTTTTTATTCCATATACTTAACTATTACTAAATAATTCGCCCTGTTGTCCAAAGAATTTAAGTGAGCAATTTTGACCTGGGAACCGGTCGACGAAGCCCCGCGTCTATTTCCGCTCTAAGGGATAAAAGGTACCTAACGAACCTATCCAGGTTAAGGTAGGGGATGTTCAGATTATTTCTTTTTTAATGCGGGGGGCTTCGCCCCCCGAGCCCCCTGGTGGGGGGCTTCGCCCCCCCGTCCCCCCTTTTTTTGCCTTTGTAAGTATGAGGATGTGTAAACAATTGATTAAAAATACTTAAGTATTTAAAGACTACGCCATTCACTCCGCCCTAGTTTCGAAACCTAACCAATCCACGTCGGTTTTACCCTGGTTTATTACTTGAACATTTTTTTTAACCATTCACCCTGTTATTCAAATATTTTGCATGTTGTTATTAAAATGCCTTTTTGAATGAAATTTCGGACATGATAAAAGTAGGCGCAGTGAAAATTGACAGTTCGAGTAGTAGGGAAAACAATATTTATTACAATGAACATTAGGATTATTATGCTTTAGGTCATTCGACATTCGAGTAATCAATATTAGAATAAATATGGTGTAGGTATTTTAAACGTGTATGCGCAAAATTAAGTAGGCTAAACAAGTAGTATGCCATGTAACATTATGCCATACATTCTCGGCCAAAAAATTTTAGGACAATCGACGCTATGCGACACGACAGGCACCCCAATGGAATACCTATTGACAATGCTAAAGTTGGAAGACATTCCATGATATTTTTTAAGCTCGCCTTTTGAAGACTTATTTGCATTTCTCCATCTGGTAGGACCTAGCGTACCCAGTGGTTATATAAATATATAGTGGCACGAGTTCGAGTGACAAAGTCAGTCCCACGAGCCACTTTTCATACGCGAGTGTCGTGACTGTAACGACCCTAAACTGTGGGACGCTCAGACAACTAGATATGCTCTGATAACTTTGCTTTTTTGGGTACCGTTTGATAATTATGATCTTTTCATGTGCGTCCAATATTACAAAAATGTACAGCGGGATACAAATTAATATAGTTTTAATGAAATAATCTTTGTTTTTTATTACCGGAAAAGTAACCTGATAACTAATACAATATATTTTAAAAATAAAAACTATTTAATACTACAGACAAGGCAAAGTAACAAAGTGCCATTCCTCATCGTGCTTGCAGTATACTCTGAAAATTATCTAAAGTTAGTAGCTACAGAACCCAAAATAAATTCCCATAGTGTGCGGCCGCGACCGAGAATAGATGGTATCTGACCAATTACCTTGATCTTTACTATCTGCAGATGAAATTACGGAGCTCCGAACGCTTGACCTCTGCTGACTGTCCGTTACAATAACATATATTATTCAGTGCGCCCGCGTAGTCGACAATTGCAATTTATAGCCGTAGCATGAGTAATGGTTAAGTTAGGTTTTACTCGATACGTAAAGCATTCTATCACGCTCGCACTGATATATTAAAGCTACAACTACAGAAGCAGAAGCACATTGTACGGCTACAGTAGCCGTAGGTACCATGACATGGAAAATAAAGGATACGTTAGGTTTAACTCGATACGTAATGCATTATATCGCACTCGCTTACTTATTGGAGCAAGCGCGATGGCTTGCTTTACGTATCGAGTAAAACCTAACGTTACCGATGCCTACTAAACTTATCAATCGAAACTCATCGTATCGAAAGTACAAATCCTTGTACGTAGTAAACCAGGAACCCTTATGCCGCGACCACGACATTGGTCTAAGGCGACCGGCTTAGCGGAAAACCATACGTACGAGAGGGAGTACCCATATCGGCATCCCGCTCCAACTCATGGATTCGACCAATGTCGTGGTCGGGCCTTTATAGTTTCGCCATGTCCGTCTGCCCGTCTGTCTATCCGCAGCATTAGCTCAGTGGCCGTTAGTCCTAGAAATTTGCAATTTGGTACGGGTAAGTATTAATATGTAATTAATCATGACGACAGAAGGGTAGAACAAAACGTAGAAATAAAAGCGGGTACCTCTAAAATGAGGATGATATTTTTATTCTGCTGTAGTCCTATAGTTTCGGGTATTATTAAATAGGTCTTTCAAAAAGAATTAGAGTCCCGAAAGAAAGTTTTTTTTCTTAAGTCAATAGCCCAGCTGTTTTTAAATAAAGTTTAATGACCAATCTCGTAACTTCCGACCCGCACTTTCAAAACGGACAGATAAAATCCAAACGAGTTAAGTACGACTTGATCAAATTATCAGATGGAAATCAAAATGAAGACGATTTGGGTAAATGTGACTAACGTAAAATAAGGTTCCGTAGCTGTATAACAAATAATAATTTCGTGAGATCAATGTGAATGTGTGTAAAACGCAAAAATGTTGCATATAAATAAACCCCATAACATAATACAAAAAACACCGCAGGCTGGTTTTTCTTACTACATAGGTATTGAATTTATAAATGCAGATTGGGTTGGCTTGACTAGCTTGAATAAATAACCGTCTTTCGAATTTGGATAACAATGGGTCCGATTGCAAAAAAAATATACCTACATAATTAAAAATTTAATATCATAATTTCTGAGTTACAGAGTGAATTTTTTTGTAACAACTTTTAAATTTAAATTTTCTATGAGCGATCACTAATACGAAGTTACGAACCTACTTATATCTTTTAAATGTGCCCCCTTTTCCTACTGCAGAAGGTTGTTCAACAGAGTATACCACATAGTTTGTTTGACTAACTTTCGTTACACAATTTTACTAACACAATCGTAGTTTTTGTTTACATTATAGATTATATTATTTAATTATGTTCATTTCTTTGTAATCGCCCCTTATAACTGACTAGCGACCCGCCCCGGCTTCGCGCGGATGCAGAGCTGAAACTAAAACCTTCATATTGAATCACTCTAGGTATTATCCATTAAAAGAAACGCTAGCAAATCATTTGCCTAGTTTTACACATTTAAGTATACCTAGGGACAGGCGGCGAGAGCGACTTTGTTTACTATATATTGATTTGGAAAAACCAACAGTGAAAATATGTACAGGGTCCTTAATTCGTTTCTACAGGTTCTCATGAAATTAAACCAACGCAAATCTCGATGTCCTATCAAGCAATTTATTGTGAATAATGTGCCATGAACCCTAAAAATTATAAAGGAAATAAAAATAAGCATGTGGGAACTAGGTGAGAAGAACGTAAATAGTGACCCCGTTTGCGTGCGCATGCGGCATTAGTGTATTAATATTACGGCAGGTACATGATTACTGCATTTGCGAGGTGGACCAGAGACCAGCGATAGTAAAGAGAGGTCAATTCAGTATCGATGCTGGAAAAGAGGGGTGCGCCAAAGTATTTATAAAATTGCAACTTAGATTATTGGAACTCCGAAAATTTTTCTTATACAATTTAACTTCATAATGATCGGTATTTAGAATAATCTTTGTTCATAATCATCATCACATAGAATTATTTATGTTCATAATATTGTTTTTCATACATATTTTTAGTACTAACTTTTATGTTTATATAATTTTTCACTATAATTATTTTATGCTATATATTCTAATGTTATAGGTATTTATTTTTATCTGTACTGGTTTTATGTCTGAATTATATTTGTTTAATTAAATATAAATTGTACTATTACTGTAAGCTAGCTACCTGCACAAATCAGGTTGTGGCAGAGTAGGTACTGTACTAAACGGGTTCCCTCTAAACTTTTTTGTCCGAAACGCTTAGGAAATATCACATAACAGACTTGGTATAATCTATTTTGGCATCAACTTAATGAGACAGAAACATCACTTGGCTTAAATAACAATATTTCGAATATTATTTTGTCCGAAACTATCTTGGCATATCATTAATTACGCCGAGTGTTATAAGACAGAAATTAGATTTGCATTTTTTTTTTGGGCATGTAGCCACATGTTCGAAACTTGCCTTTTTCATCAGGCAGAATTTGCTGTGAGGGTGAAAATTTCTGCAGTGAGCGAGAGAAGCGAGCGAACAAAACCTTCCGGGGCAGATCCGACTCGGATAGGTTAGGTTAGAAGACTAAGGCGGGAGCAAAGCTCCCGCCTTAGTCTTCGAGGTTATTTTTTTTTTAGCAACCTAAAAAGTACTCAGCTCAGTAACACAGTAAGTAACGTATAGAATATTACTACTACCTCGATTATATTGAGAGGTAGTAATTATTCCTTCTCTGTTATGCTAAAACAAACTATGCCGATACTTTTTATGCACATCCAGATTATGCCTCATCATAAATAGGAGCATCGAAATTATGCTCGAATAATATTCGAACAACTCGAAATCTGCCACAAAGAAATATGCTAAAGTTGAGTATGTCACAACAGTTTCTGCACAAAGCCCATTATGACTACATAGTTTATGTTATTCATAAAAGAATTACACCACAACAGAGTGAACCTAATGGGAAAATGTTTATAAATAAACAATTTAATTCAAATAACTTTATGAGTATAGATTAATCTACTTGACGACTTTAGGAGGATAACATTTCGAAATAAAAATCGTTATGAACATTGTAGGTAGAAGTATAATTTTTAGTAAGAAAAAAAGTATGAGAAAAATTTTTCGGAGTAATGATGATTATGAGTAAAAAACGGTATTAGTAAAAATATTCGAAGAAAAAATTGTATAAGTGCCAATATGGACCCGGAAAAGAGATATTGAATAATCTTGGCTAAGCACCCAGATGATAGTTGTTTGTATTTATGGTTGTTTGTAGGTATATTTAGAACACAGTGAACCGCGGAACGGCGAAAAACAAAGACAATACTGGGTAGAGGATGAGAGTTTTAACAATGTTAAGTTCCTTCCTTAATCCTTCAGATTGTTTCCTAGATGGTAGTGTAGCAGTGAACGATTGTTATAAGCGAGATGGATATTAAGTATAATTGACGTGGACGCTAGCAATTGCTGCTGCACTTATTTTTAAGTCATGGGTAGCGGTGAATACGATTATCTTGCAACACTTTAGGGTACGAGTTACGAGATTGGATACATAGCACCTACATATGGATAATTGGCAACGATGCTAAATGCATGGTACTTGTAACTATCCAGGAATGTTGACAGTTTCTCGCATTTTCTTGTCTCTAATTGAACGTAAGTATACGCAAATAGAAAACGAATGGTATTGATTATTTCGTATATATTGCATTATTGATGTAAAATGAAATATTTAGGTTATTTTGTCATTGGTTTGCCCATCTTTGTATGTTTTTGCCAAGAACATTAGGTACGTTCGTAAAATTACAATGTGGAAATTTCTTACCTAAATGGTATTTCTGAGCCAGGCACTAATCTGTTGATTAAATGAGCGATAGCGATATTAAACAAGTGTAGTTTACGGTTTTTCATTAATGCATCGCTCACACAAAATGAAAGGTAATCCCACATAACATAACTGTACTTCAGCAATAAAATTGATGGGGTGTTTCTGGATGTTAAGCCTCGTCATCTCAGCTGGTTGTACTTTTACACTAAAGAGCATATAAAGCGCTTTTAAGTCGCCTCAGCACGACACAATGTTAAAAAACTTTACCAGCACGAGAAGTGAAAAAACATATTTTCCATTACTAAAAGGAGGATATTCGGAGCCTGAAATTACCTCAATTGTTTATTCAATAAGTACTAACATTATGCCGTTAAAGAAACCAGCGCTTCGGGCAGCAATATTGTAGAAATCTGAACTAGAAATCTGACATTTATTATAACAACAGTGTTCAATTTTCACCGCAAATACGAGTAACTTCTTTTGTATCCACAAATGCCTGAGGTTTGTTACTGCAGCTATTAAGTTAGATGTATATAGATATCTATATTTAAAGACGTAGCTAAGTAGACCATATAAATTCCCTTAAGTCACGCAAAATAATAAAACGGAATGGCACTACTGAGCACAAACATTTCAGACAAATGTGATTTTATCTGGGCAAAGGAACCACATGATCGATGGCGCTTACGTCTCGCGGCGCTGTATTTGTATACCTACGAACTTACGAACATAACGCCATAAGTGCCATCGACAATATGGTCTCTTTGCGCAGATAACACCAGAAATATGAGAAACCTTGAGTTTGCTTGTCATATATCTATGGCGCTATACGGACAGACGTCGAGCTTTTTATGGTTCCGTAGCCAAAATGGGAAAAACGGAACCCTTATAGTTTCGCCATGTCCATCTGCCCGTCTGTCCGCAGCATAGCTCAGTGGCCGATAATACTATAAATCTGCAATTTAGTACATTAATCAATTTAATCATGCCAACAAAGTGGTACCTATAGTAAAAACTATATAATTTTTTTTTTGAATAGGTACCTCCCCAACTGGTGAAGGGGGATGATTTTTTTATTTGCTGTAATCCTATAGTGTGGGATAGCTTTGAATAGCTCTTTTAAAAAGAATAAGGGTCTTAAAAGAAACTTTTTTCTAAATTCTATATTTTCGGAGATAATCGCTCCAGGAGAATTGTGTCCCCCCTCTAACTTTTGATCCGTAATTCCAAAATATCAAAAAAATCATGAATGAGGCTTAAAGAATACTTTAAAATAAAACTATTTCGAACATAATCGGCCCAGCCGTTTTTGAATAACTACGGAACCCTATACTGAGCAATGAGCATGGCCCGACATGCTCTTAGCCGGTTTTTAGGTATTTAAGTTTGCCTTTTAGGTATGGCATTGTGATGATTGATGTGTGAACGACACAACTTGGGCGCTTTTTCCGTTGCTTAGTTCCATTAGCCAACTTCTGCAGTGTTATTCACTAAGGAAACCGCCTTGCTGTCAGCGCTGTGTCAGTGCTGCGGCAGCGTCGAGCCTAAAAATGGTATTCACTAATGTACTTTAAACGACACTAGTGCTCGGCGACGAATGCGGCGTGAGCTGGAACTACATTGCGTCGAAAGTTTGACGTTTAATGTATGAACTTCGTATTCTCTAACGAAAACCAGCGACGAACTCGCCCACAAGCTCGCTCACAGCCTCGATTCCTAATGTCAAATCAAACAGCTAGGATTTTAGACAAGGCTGTCTCGACATCGAGCTCGTTGACGAACGCAGCGTCGAATGTGTCAATAAGAGAATAGCATAGCTGTTCGCATCATTAGATCAGTTCTGCATATTATTGCATTGTCACATGATTGCGGATGTAATACCAAATTACAGCTCCATTGGACAGTCGTTCAAATTAGAAGATTTGAATTATATTCATGAACTTCAAAAGGAGGAGACACAAAAGATGAATAGATCTTTTTCAAGCACCCATTATAAAGAATGAGTAGCCATGATAATTTGAATATCCGTGTCAATAAATTATTCACCTTCACATATTAGATTCAATAAAGCGATACCGTCTTAGTCAACTTTTGAAAGCGCAGCTGCACTGAGTGTAAGACAAGACTAGTAATTAATTAATTATAGATATTGAAAACGTTTAACACATTCACTGCCACCTCTGCTCTTCATGCAAGCTTCTTCCTAGGCCACGCCCCTTGGCAGCGGTAGGATTTGTTACTCCTTCCGATTACATTTGTGCTTTGAGTATAAGTAACATAAAACTATGTTGACTCTGGGAACATGAGTTTCTTTTCTTTTGTTTAATACGTACAGTCACCATCAGATATATCGTAGTGTCAGGACCGTTCAAAAATAACTCAACACGCCTTCATTACCATAACAATAAAGGCGTGTACAGATATTTTTGAGCTCTCTGGACGCTACGATAGGTATATCTGATGGCGACCGTACATAATTAATACCGATACCTGCATTAAGATGGATCGTTTTTTTTATTTTCGGATATTCATAAAATAATCTTTACAAATCGGTACTCTGTACAAAAAACATTATGACCATTTTTGGATAAGTATTTTTTATTTTCGACCACATTTAGAGGCCCTAAGATCGGCTCTATTTTTAAGTTTTTTTTAAGAAAATACAGTACTTCGTGGATATTAATAAGTTTGTTTGTCATAAATTTAGTATTTGCACAATTGAATTACATGAAAATTATAACCAGTATCGGCAAAAACTGATTTTCAACCTTTAAGCTCTTGTAGTACCTACTTGCCGAATGACTATCGGAAAAAGGAATACGATCCACCTTAACCTGCATTAGGGGTCATTCAATTATTACGTAAGCAGATTTTTTACAATTATTGACCCCCTCCTCCCCCTTGTCAGCAAAAGTAAGCAAAGCTCTTACCCCCCTCCCGTGCTTACGTAAGCATTGGTACACATTTTTCAACGTGTGGGTTGCCATATACAGGGTGTAATCGATAAGTGTTTACAGGCCATAATTCCGTAAATATGAGAGATATCAGAAAACTTTTAACTGATACCGAAAGAACGTTACCCAGCGAGTAAAATTACATTATTTTCTAAATAGATGAAGTATTATTAAAAATACTAAGTTAAAACGCTCCCATACATTTTGTATGCCGACTTACAGCCTTAAAGAATGTCGGGTGTCGTAAGAGATAAAACTGTTAGAGATTCGTTATTTGTATGAATACATTGTAATAAAATGATAATATTTCTTACAATGGGCCTCATAAGAAGGCTCAAAGTCACCCAAAGGACAATGGAGAGGGCTATGCTAGGAGTCTCTCTGCGTGATCGGATTAAAAATGAGACCATCTGCAGCAGAACCAAAGTAACCGAAATAGCTCTCCGAATCGCTAAACTGAAGTGGCAGTGGGCGGGGCACATTGCGCGTAGAACCGATGGCCGTTGGGGCGGGAAGGTTTTTGAGTGGTGGCCACGTACCGGAAGGCGTAGCGTGGGTAGGCCCCCCACAAGGTGGACTGATGACCTGGTGAAGGTCGCAGGAGTCCGCTGGATGCGGGTGGCGCAGGACCGGTCATCGTGGCAATCTTTGGGGGAGGCCTATGTTTAGCAGTGAACGTTTTTCGGCTGATATGATGAATAATACTGCCGTTTATGAAATAATTAATCTAACATTTATTCTTAAGTTAAAAGGTGGTTACCTATCTTTGAAAGAACGGTTACCTAAGTACTAAATGTATGGAAGGGTTTGAAATTAATATTTGGGGTATTTCTGATTTTATTTCAAAAAAGTTATTAGTGTAATTTTACTCGATGGGTACTGGGTGGGACTTTCGATAACTGTTAAAAGTTTTCTGATATCTTTCATATTTACGGAATTATGGCCTGTAAACACTTATCGATTACACCCTGTATATATATAAAATTTAATAACTACTGCTGACATAATCACCATCTCGACCCACCCCTCCCCTTTGTCACCAAAAGTAAGCAAAACAGAGACCCCCCACCCCCTTACAGTGCTTACGTAATAATTGAATGACCCCATATATGCTAATACACCAACAAAGTTATTATAGTAAGGTGTTGGATGCCGCCCATCACAAAGACAGATGAAAAGAAAACATTTCTTGGAGACTGGCTTAACCGTATGTATTTAAAACGTGCTATCTATGTAATTAAAATCGTAATTACTGTTCATGCTATTTGCGTGAGATATTCTCTTTTATAGCTAATGAAGCGGAGACTAACCTGACCTACCGGCTTAGATCAAAAATGTTCCAGTTTATTTATAGAAACATTGTTATTAAGTTGCAATAAAATATTTCCTTTTTACGTTTATTCTATGTTTCTTATTATATTTCTGTTTATTTTATTTTAACCTATTGAACGCCAAGAACCACCAAAGTGGCCATGTGTTGTCCTGCCTATATATACTCCCCACCACCGATTCGGCCACGGTGACTGCTGTCGATTCCGTTGTTATCTCTGGTGTGCTCGCATGTGGCTCACGTAGCCAATCTTATTGATAAAATTACGTGAACACTGCGGACATGTGCTCACATGAATGTAATTATATGATATTGCCGCAGGTGGTCGGGCCTTCAACTCGTCGCGCTTGGCATCAAGTTCCAAGCGCCGACGAGCCTCAAAATCGGTAATCTTCGTATGTATTGCTGCGCGCCATTCCGTTCGTACGGCTGCCCGTGCTCCCATTGCGAAGGCTCAATAGAGCACTTTTTCATGTGTCGCTTAAGCACATCTTTATATCTGAGGAATTGGCCGTCATGTTTCCGCTTGCCCTTCTCAAGTTCGGAATATTCGGAATTATATTGTCCTGCCTACTACGCCAGCAGCCACTAACGTGGTCATCGAGTATGCTATCAAAGTAACTGTTTTGCCGACAAATAAGGTTTATTTCCGTTATTCATTAGTAAAGATAATGGTGTGTAAGTATGTCACAATTTGATGCGAGAGGGAAGGCGTTTAAAAGGTTAAGTATGGGCATTTCTCATATAGTTTTCGGAGTTGTCACAGCCATTGTGCAAAAACTTTACCTGAACTTAATTTTCTAAATCAGAAACCCCGCCGCAAAGGCTATTTTACAAATAAGTATCAAAAGTCACACATCATTCACATCAAAATGTTGCACTTCCTGAAAACCCTTACTTCCGAACGTGGTTGTGACACATCTGTATACCGTTGCGCAAATATTTCCTTGCCTTTATTCCTCCCCTTCGTCTGAATATTTCAAGATCACGTAATTGCTAATTAGATCAAAATCAGTATTAAACTTATTACTCTTATTAGACTGCCAGTAGGAATAATAGTAGATTGTGCAAGGGCATAAAGTGACCCATTCTCTAACCGAGGCAATTTTTTTAATTATTATTTTTTTTATTTTCAACCTGTGATCAGAGTTTCAGTTGCTCGGTTTTCTGCCAAGTCAAACAATTCGGAGCATTTTTGAACGATAATCGAGATCTATTTAATGTGATTTACTAAATGTAATGACAGAAAATAAATAATTCTAATATTGTACTTAATACAAATAAAATAATACAACAAGTTTTGTCAGCTACACTTATTGCTCAATAAAATTGTGCAATGTTTTATCTGTTTGGCTGTTGGAACCGATTACCTTAGGCTTAGAAAAAAATGCTCTAGCTCTAGTCCATAAAATGCGATTTTATGTCGTCTACGCACGACATAAACACTTTTTGAGCATGAGAAGTCAAAACGTTTTATTTCTATTCGTAGATCAGTTAGACACACACCTATTGCAATCCACGCATGCTGCGATAAAACTTACGAGTTACAATATTATTAATAATGTGACTGCACTGACTAACAATATACAACGTGATTACCCGTTGTTAAAGTGTACCTACTATACTTTTACTCGGGAAGTCTACTGGTGTTATCCGTGTTATAATAAGTATAATAACATAATATAATAAATCACCTTCATTTGTCTTGTACTACAGCTATCGAAATAAGTGGATAGATTTCACTTCTCCTCTGCGGCCATAATAGCAACATGTGGCGGACTCACGAGGCTTACAAGTTTCATACTGATACAGTCAATTAAACTTTGCAATCGACACTTGTCACATAGATTTTTTTTTATGTAATCCGATCTAACATCGAACAACGCACATGCCTAAAGGAGATTGATGACCAATGTCGAATCAGTCAGAATAAAATAAAAAAAGTTATGCCAGATAGAGGGAACCCGTTTAGTACAAGTACTCTGCCACAACCTGATTTGTGCAGGTAGTAAACACTAGTTACAGTAATAGTACGATTTATATTTAATTAAACAAAAATAATTCATACATAAAACCAGTACAGATAAAAATCAATATAACATTAGTAGTATATAGCATAAAATAAGTATAGTGAAAAATTATATAAACATAAAAGTTAGTACTAAAAATATGTATGAAAAACAACATTATGAACATAAATAATTCTAAGTGATGATAATTATGAACAAAGATTACTTCTATATACCGATCATTATGATGTTAAATTGTATAAGAAAAAATTTCGGAGTTCCAATAATCTAAGTTGCAATTTTATAAATACTTTGGCGCACCCGTTGTACAAAGTATTAAGAGAAGCATCACAAGGCTACCTGTGCCTATTTTGGCCGGCACCTAGGGTTAATCGCTAGTAGATAACTGGTCATCCTTCAATAACTGGGCACGGCGTACTAATCTCAGTTAACTCTATAATATTCACCTGTAATCAGAATTCAATACAGAATAAGGTTGCATTGCAATAACTGGCCACTCTTTCATTTGATTGACAGGTAAACAGAGTTTCGGTTTAGTAAGTAGATACCTATACACGGTGGAATTTAATCGGTGAACAGGAACCCATTTTTCTAATTCAGTAATCGATGGCGGTCACGTTTATGTAGTACTTAAGTGGAACCAAGTTTTTTTTTAGTATAACAAATTTTTATGTTGAAATTAAACTTTAATTAAAATTTATTGTCACCCATCATTGTTTAGTCTGAAAAGTTTAATACCTCTTTTCAAACTATCAGCCATGCATCGCTCTTATTTTACATAGGAATAGAGTCTATCGCAAAAATTAAAGCATGTGAGTGGTTATTGCTCATTTATGTTTTAAGTTTCTATGGCTGATAGTTTGAAAAGAGGTATTAAACTTTTCAGACTAAACCATTAGTAGGGTGACAATAAATTTTAATTTCTACATAAAAAAAATTTATGCTAAAAAAAAACTTGGTTCCACTTAAGTACTACATAAACGTGACCGCCATCAATTACTGAATTAGAAAAATGGGTTTCTGTTCACCGATTAAATTCCACCGTGTATAGTGGCCTGTTATTGAAGGGTAGATACTAGGTACTAGTTAAAAATAGGACGGTATATAATATTTGGCCAAGTTACTTTAACCTCCATTTTCTCATACGAATTGAATCCGAACGCCATGCAAATTGCACAGGAATATTGTGCACAATAACAACAATGTGCAATGGTGCATGAGAGAAAGGCGGTTTTTCTGAGCTCGCCTCAACCTGTCAGCCGAACAAGTTGCTTTAACACAGCCCCGGTGGAACGCAACCACGTAATTAGCGCGATGACTACTAATTATTGACGTCACATTCATCATCTTGATATACTGTTTTTCATGTCGTAACAATGGTGTTGTATGATCCGCAGTCTAGTTTTCCTGCTAATTAAAATAGCTCAAACCAATTGCTTATTGACTTTCACTGATAATGCGTGCACAATTAAAAAACTTCAGTCATTCGCATGATTATTAGCAATAAATGCTATATTAATTCACCTTCATACGAATTAAGTATTCACACAACATTAATCTTGCATTTTTGTGGCTTTTTAGTTAAATTAAAGCAATAAAATTATATAGCCTATAATTTTAATGTGTTTTATGTTGTTTTTACCAGAATGAATTCTGTAATCGCAAATAGCAATCATTAGATTCATTTACACTTACATACTCTCCAGTTGATGTAAATAATTAAGTTAATAAATATTAACATTCTTACCTCTATTAATTGAAATTCTCCCTTGTATTTGCTTGCTCCTCTACGATTTTTTTCTTAGGAAATGTTACTTTGTGTGGTAAAATATTTATTTTTAACTAGGTATACTACGGATGCCTACCTATGTAAACCTATGATACATTTAGACCTACAAGTCCTCGTTGTAATAGGTACCTACAATACCTACATGCCACTGAAAGAGAGGAATTTTACGAATCGAATGGTGTACCATAGTGCTAAGCAATGTTTTTTTTCACTGAGAATACTGATTTCTATCGCGATGCTCATGTAAAGTCACTTTTTAACCCTTAGGTGCATATGGTATCACACATTTTAATTCTGAAATTACTTATGTAAACAATCGATGCCAATTAGAACTCTGTTGCCCAGTGTGTCAGTCGCAATTGATTACTTATTTCGACATGTGTCATTTCGGTCGTATCATTTATGATACTGTATGCACCTAAGGGTTAAGTTTCTTCGATGTTGCGCCAGCCTAGTTTCTATTAGGTTAGATGGTAATACATATTAGTTCCCCATTTTACTATCAGTAAAATTTTTCGAAGATACTTTAAAAGTGACGGATAGGTGTAATTTATTAAGTGTCTAGAATTGTTACGTTTACCTTACTTAACCCTTAAATGCATATTGACGTATATATGCATCATGTATTTTTTACTTTATTGACGGCATGTCAGAATTCAAATTTGAATAAATCTTTGTCAAGGTCATGCATTTATGGGTTAAGATCAATAAGTCTATCTTGCCTTAGTTCAAATTTAATTTAAAAATCAAAGTTCAATTCTGGTTGAGAAATTTATTACAAAAGTCATTTGTTGAAGATAATAAATAATGCTTAGATCTAGTTACATTTTTGTGTTGTAAGTTTACAAATGTAACATTTACGAAGTGTATTTATAAAATAGGTTTTTTTTTTGTATTAAAAGTGTATAAATTTGCCAAATATATATCAAATTATTGTCGGTTTACGACCAGTTTTGATTTGAGGGATTCTGTGTGGGAGCAACATCATTTGAAGATCGAAGAAGGACATGTGATGGAAAGAATAGTACTCGGGATTGCGGTAATACGCGCACTTACCAGCATGTGGCCCGATGATCTGAAAAAATATTAAATTATCTACTATCTATGAGCCTAATGGTGCAGGTAGTGCCGGTACAGTCGAGTTCATGAATATCTATACAATTGTACACCTTATCCAATACGTTCAGTAAAAATTTGTACACATATTTATGAACTCGACTGACCCAATTATGTACACTCAACCAATTGGAACTAGTCTAGGTAGTTTAGAACCATGTCATAGTAAGAACTAGTAAGAGATTTCTTATGCTTTTTGCTTTATAGCGTCACTTTGACATGATTCCCGAGTGGCCTAGGGTAGGTACCAATTGGTTAGTTGTACAAACAACCTACATTCAATCTTATTAATTAAGGAAACACAAATCACTTATGCCTTTCAGCTAAGAGTGTCCAATACTAGTGCCACCACGATTTGTACCACAGGGTGTAACAATTCCGTTGATCCGTTTAAGGGCCCCTTCGGCCTTCAGCCTTTATACTGCAGAGTTGCAGACCCATTGTTCAAATGATCAAACCTCAATATATCACAAAAAAATACTTTTTAGTACAGATAGGCGCTAGTGCGAGAAGTGGCTCATTTTACGTCAGGTCCATGGCGGAAGAAAACAAGATGAGACCGTCCGAGCGACGTCGGGGAGTCGGCGACACCACTTGGATGCTCAAACTTTAAATTTTACGTTAATGGGGTAACCAACTTGTATGTACCTTTATAGGTAATTAGTGTAATTACTTAATTAGGTATGTATGGTACCTATTACCTATTTGCTTTAATGCTGATTGGACCTGGTGTTCAGGATCAGGAATGACATAGTAAAACTACTTAGTCAGTCCCAGCTCTTTTAATCGACTTCCAGCATTCTTAACTTCTTATACTTACATTTTCTGATGCATAACTAATATGCTGTAACTTGTAATGGTAAAACCAAATCAAAGTCAGTTTAATTTTACTAAAAAATATGTTTTATTCTAAAATAAATATCTTCTTAGTTGTAGTAGCTGTTAGGCAGTTTTCACCTATATACCTATATTATTATTTTGTATAAATATAGTACTTACTTATTCGTACGTATTTATGGGTATACTTAAAAATAAAATAATTATAAATACCTACTGTTATTTATTTAAAAGTACGAAATGACTGCTTACATTTTCTTAAGGATGTGCTTGGTACTTACCATTTTCAACCGAAGTTTTTACACCGCAGAGGCGAAGCCATTCGTCGGCGATTAATTTTGTCTTCGGGAACCGAAAATACGTTAACTCCCATTTTTCCCGCTTTTATTATTCATCTTGATAAAAAATAATTTGAAAATCACCCGCAAGTTTGACAATCGTTGCGTAAAATATCAGTGACAAGGAACGAAATATATATTTGTAGTATGTTCGAATGAGATAGCGACAAACGTCATCACGTTGTCTGTGATGTCGATTTAGTGATACCATGGTTAATTTTTGCGACTCCCGTTTACCATATATTTCTTCTGTGGAGCCAAGAAAATCTGATGGTATTAATTAAACATTAAAGTACTATCTTGTTCAATTAAATCATATCTGTTTGTCAGAATACTAAAAGATAAATTGTAATTAATACATCTTTTTCTCAACTTCAGTAATGATGGGTAATATTTCCTTAATATTTTAAAGGTACAATAAAATGGCAATACAAAGTTGGTGTCTCCTCTCGGATGGTCTCACCTTGTTTTCTTCCGCCATGGTCAGGTCCAAAACTTCGCAGGGCCATCTGTACTAAAAAACGTCGCACGACTCGTTCGAGACATGTGCAAAAACGATATTCGTATTCGTACTCCCTTCGGTCGTGTTTTAAAACATTCGCCACTCAATTCGAATGTCATGTTTTCGCACTTGTGTCGTAATGTACTATTTTTGTAGTCGACAGTACGCGGGGCATATGTATAATAGGAATAGGTACATACATAATACAATACATGGGAATAGTATACCAGGTACAGTATACTGGGGTAGGGTCACCTACCACGAACTTTGAAATCCACAAATTTCGAGGCTTTGTCTCTCTCACTATAATGATGATTTCGTTGGAACGACAGGGACAAATTCTCGAAATTTACGAATTTAGAAGTTCGCGGAGTTATAAGTTAAAAATACTTCAGCCGTACCGACAGTTAGTTAGGTGGGCGTTTTCACAAACAGTTGTTGAAATCACCTAGTTATTTAATTCGGACAAGTTTGGGCTTGTTTTACGCAGGATCACGAGCTCTTCCAATTCTAATAGGAGAAAAA
>JALPQI010014910.1:0-29452 GCA_025490895.1 Thaumatotibia leucotreta | reverse complement strand
ACTAACACAAAGTATCTACTTAGGAGATCCCAACTCTTTCTTAGATACTTGTACACACCATGATTGTTCGAAACGGCGTTAAAACGGTAATTAATATACGCAATATAATGCGTTTCAATAGATGAATTTCATAAATAACTATCGCGGTAACCGAAGATGATATTAGACACTCATTAGATCAAAATTCAGTGTCAAAAATTCTAAATCGTTTATTTATCACAAATTCACAATCATGGTACGTACAAGTAAGAAGGAGTTGGGATCTCCTAAATAGATACTTTGTGATAGTGTTATAAAAAAAATCTTTTAAAATAAAATAAGATAAGGAAGTCTCTACTGTACGGAACAGAGTTATTTTTTCATAATGACGGGCGTTTGTCCGATCCTTGCAGATAACACATCTTACCTATAAGATCTCTCCCGGAAAGCGCAGCAGGCACCCCGGCCGCTTGTACCGGTGTAGGCTGAGTGTACTCCGAGCGCTGGATGGCCTTCATCAGTTGCTCGTCGAAGCCAAAGTGCCCAAAGCTGGAGACGGGCTTGGGTGGGTCTGGGCCGGTCACCTGTTTGGGTGGATGGTTATTAATAAAAATGACAGACAGACAGATAGTGTCGCACCATTAGCATTACCATAAGGGTTTGTTTTGTACCTTTTTGGTACACAACCCCAATAATAGTGGATGTGTAGTATATGTACGTATATTTTTAGTATATTTTAACTATATGTGTATTTTATGTACAAAGTTAGCTTAGTAAAGATTTAATAGTTATTTGGTACTCTAATAAATTCACCACAGTATACGTGTATGTTTGTCTATCTTTTGCTTCCTATACGCAACTCTTTTGCTCAAAAGTTAACTGGAAGAGATCCCTTACAGGGATAAGTTCGCCTTTGTACCTGTACAATTTACTGTTAATATGTGTATTTTTACCTGTACTTTGTGTACAATAAAGAATTTACATACATACATACAATAGTTCTTTAAATTATCACTTTTTTCTTTGTTTTGTGTAAGTCTTTTTTCGTAATATCAGTTCCGAACCAACTTATCGCAGAATTTATTTTCGATAAAAGTTCAGTTACCAACTGTAACGATTTGCTGACGTATCTTTCGCATATTCTATCCTAACCTGTGTGTACCAAGTGAATCAACTGCGAAAAGTTCCCCCCAGACCACGAACCCAGTAAAATGTTCGAAACGTCGGGATGAAGTTAAATTTAATTTATATATGCGAGTTTATCCATTTTCATAGTTTTATTCCATGCGAAAAGTTGGCAAGTGTCATCGGGCACATACATAATAAGAACATTGCAGTCAATTATGGCATAGTATCTGGTGAGAAATAAATAAAGGTGGTGTACGACAATATTTAAGGCTGATTTGAAGTCCTTTTCCAAAGACAATCAGTGATTGATAATGTTGCTAGACTTACTATCATGCTAAAGCTAGGAAAGTGCCACTTCCGCGTATTTAAAAGCTGACTTTAATGACTAGTGGCAGTTTTCATTTGAAAATTATACTGGAACTATTTATGTTACTAACCAATTATGGACAATTTTATTGTACAATATAATTATTTGAAATCAAAGTCAAAGTCAAATGATTCTTTATTCAAATTGGGATAGCATTAGCAATAAACTCTTTTGAATGGCCTAAGTTACATAAAATTTAAACTACTTCCGGTTCTAACCCCACACCACTGACCCCGAGAAGAACCAGTAAGAAACTTGGCAGGCCTTGTTTTTTCAAATAATCATGGTATGTACATCTTACAACTAACAATTTGAATTTATAGAGTCTAAATTTTCTTACACACTGCTGTTTTGCCAATTATTTTTTTAAATAAATACAGCAGCATAGGTATAAATGCAACCAACCTTAATTCCCAAAGTCTTCTTCAAATCTTCAACCTGTGCGTGGTCTAATTTTTCAATATCCTCATGAGGCGTGTAGAAGTTCTTCTCAAACGGCTCGTACTCTATCTCCGAGTGGTCTATGGGAGGCAGCGGGTCAATGAACTTCTTCTTAGGAGGTGCTATGGGATTACCATCTTCGTCGTATTCTATTTCAACGTCGGAGCCATCGTCGGCGTTGTTTAGCGGGTTGTCTTCCATGTACCTGGAAATTATGTGGATAGTAATAGGGATGATGACTGTAGTTAGTTCTCGCTGACTTGACTTGCCAGTCATCATGCCTATTGATCCAAAATTATAAGCCTGGGGAATAATCAGACTGGAAGTGCTGTTTTGAAAACCAACATCTGTTTTATTTTAAAAACAAACGGGTCTTAATCGCTTAAACTTATGTTTAATTATATTCTGACGTTTCGGGCATGACATTACAGCCGTGGTCGCAGGCAGGCAGGTCGTCAAACAAATAAGTCTGCTGTGGCCGAGCATTTGAGCATTAGTTGGGAGTCCGGACCAAACCACTGGATTGAGCTCCATAACCCGAAAGTCCTCTCAACCGAATGAGGATATATTTAAGCGTAAGGTTACGCGATTAAGACCCATTTGTCTTTAAAATATGAGTGGTAATCGTGAAAGTTTAAAGTAACATCTGTTTTGATTGATGACAGTAACTATAAATTACCTTCACTACCTTTATTCAGTTGAATGTGATCTTACAATATTTGTATACTTAGTCAAACAAGTAATTTCCCTTCCATGTTTCCTTATAATTTATGTACAGATGTGTAAAGCATGTAACTTTGATTTACAAACATAATATTAAAGTAAATCTGATATATCACAAGAATTGGTTAAAAGGCGTAACTTTCAGAGGAAAATAAATAAACTTTTGTGGTTTTGTTAAATTATAGTCCTTGGGTACATACTTGTAGTAGCTCTCCTCATCATCCATGTCGTCAATGTCCTGCCTGGCTCCTCGGCCCGAGTCCGTCTTGCACGCGTTCTCCTTGCTCTGCACCAGGTCTGCTGCCGCCTGCTGTTCCAGCCCTGCCATGAAGGCATCTAGGGGGTCTTCTTCTTCATCTTCTGCTTGCTGGTGAGTAGGACAAGGATAAGTATGATGAGAACGGTTTTTTTAGAAATGTTTTTCAGAGTACTTGAAACACTGACTTTCCAAGTTCTACGTTTTTTAAGTTTTATTCATTTGACAACTTGCAGCACTTGCAAGAAATATATATATATTTTTAAGTTATTAGAAATCCAACAAATCAATACATATTCTAGCTAAGGAGTTTTTGATTTTCTAATAAATTTTAACATTCATATCAGTTACATTGGAAAATGATTCACTATCAATTCATGATTACACTTTATAATTAAGTGTTTTATAAAACATTTCACTACAAATTGTTAAGTTAGCAAGATATGTGGTCTTGAAAATATAAAGTTTTTTGTTACATTTCCTAATCTAACAAAAACTTCTCATAATCTCAATCTTTTCATAATTAAAAATTTATTGAAAAGTGATGTGCCTTGGCCTCATCACTTAAAGGCCAATAAGCATGTGCCAAAAATAAGTATTGTGATATACTTAATAAGGTTTAGTAGACTGTTTTTGAAGAACATAAAAAGGAATTGATTTTTTAAGATGAACAAGTTATGAATTGGCACATTGGATAATGTACTAGTCTACCAATCATCATTTTGATATTCATAAAATCAAAATAGTACTTTTTCAAATTTGTCAGTTGTTTTTTTCACCTTTCCATACCCAAACATACATACATGGTCCCTGGGAAACTAAGTACAGAGATGTAAATGTTCTATAGTTTTTTTAGTGCAGAATACAGAATTTATTGGTAAAAGCAATATACATTTTACATGTCATTTATAAATTACTAGTGACCCGCCCCAGCTGCGCACGGGTACTATACCTACATAAACACCTTCCTCTTGAATTACTCTACCTATTAAAAAAATTCTCATCAAAATCCGTTACATAGTTTTAAAGATTTAAACGTACAAAGGGACATAGGGACAGAAAAAGTGACTTTATTTTATACTATGTAGTGATAAGTAATATAGATGACAACATTTAGATTTTGTTTTTTAAATATTCAGTGCAGGGTAGTCTATAGGTTTTCCATTGATTACATGCAGGGTGCTTTGTCTGCCATGATCAGTAGCTGTGAACCAAAGGTCCACACCCTGCATAAGAATTGAATGGAAATATCCATAGTAGGCAGTTTTTATATCTTATAGACTAGGAGCTATTGTGGACATAAAATACCAGTTCCCCACAATTAGCCTGTATGTGTGGGGTAAAAGGTAACTTACTTTGGCTCTAGCAGCAGCTTCATAGGTCGGACTACCGGGTGCAGGAATGTAGGCCAATGCTGGAGTTGGAGGCTCATCATCCTCATCAAAATATCTGTAATATTTTTCATAATTAATCCTTATCTCCAATATTATCAGGGATAGTGCAATCCCGCATAACTAACAAATTCAATAAGGGTAAATTTGAGTGTCAATTGTTTGATATTTGAACTCTATCTGTTTTGGTAGTTACATGGTGTTGCACTATCCCCGACGATAAACAGTGTGTACAATATGTCCAACAGTGGTTGAATATTGACATTAAGCTAAAAGGCTCAGAACCGGTTTTTTTCAAAAAACTTGAAAAAGCCCAATATTTAAAATGTTTTATATTCTTTATGTAGTACTCAAAATGTTATGAAATTACCAACGTCGTATTTTTAAATTACTCCATTAACAAAGGATTGATACAACGAAGAACAAAAAATAACAAAATTCGAACTGTTCTTTTCTATGGAGTAAAAACCGGTATCCAAGCCCTGGTTGCTATGTTCAAGAGCACCTTGTTTGGTCTCTGTTACTGACGCCTACTGGACCAGGAAATGCAAACAAACAGTCCTATGATTACAATAACAATGAACATTCTCATTGAATACCAATTTACGCAAATCTAACAAGTATACTCACTCATCCTCTGTCTTCGAACGTTTCTTGCCCAAAGTTCCCCAGTTGCCCGTCACAGCGTTCTGCGTGATCGCTGTCATCGTGGAATAACCCTGCTTGGACAGCCCGGAGCTTGGTGGAGGCACGGCGTGCATCGTCGAAGAGGGCGGCGGCACGGCATGAAGCGACACATTAGACGGGTTCCGCTTCGGCATCGCAAACCCCGCGAACCCGAAGCCCTTGCTCCCGCTGCCGCCAGAATTATAACTCATCTTAAACGGCTAAAACTACACGGCAAAATCTAGCACGATCACTATTTTCATAACACTTCTAAGGTTAACTTGTACGTCACATACAAGAGATTTTTGTTTGTAGTAAGTTTTTAAACACAATTTTAAGTTTAATCAATCTTAGTTAACATAAATTAAGCTCAATTATAACTGATATGCTTAAAATAAAATTCGTGTACAATCACAGAATACAACCAACGAATGTATACAATGTGACAATTCAAATTGGTGTTGCTATTTTCTAATACTATTATTATACTCTTTGTTGCTATTATCGAAAACACGAAACATAAACTGTTCGAGCCCCCATTAAAACTGCTGCAAAGTTCGCCCATTACTGTTGTCAATGTCACCTGACGTCAATTTGACGTTAATGACGTCATAATAAAAACTTTTCATATATCATTTCATTATCGTTTTTCATCATCTACAAACCACCTTCAATAGTATTGTTTGTTGATTTATTCATTTATTGTGTAGCTAACTGCGCCGCAATGTATTTGAAGCTGTGTGTATTAATATTTGCGTTGCTAGCCGTTAGCAACGTAGAAGCGTCGTCCGGCTATGACTTCGGAGACTTTTTTGCCACAGTTCTGGGTCTCGGCATAGCGATCATTGGGATCCTCGCGTGTTTAGGCAACTACGCGAGACAGAAAGCGAGGAACGAATTCATATAACGCAATCATGTGAGTAACCATTAAGTTAATTGGAACCGGTTATTAGTCTACTTATTGCACTAACAAGCCTAGTTTTGACTTTGTACATTTATAAATCTTTCTTTATTGCAGATAGACACGGCAAGTCAGGCAATGCGAAAAGGCGAAATAAAGTATACTTTAAGGAATTTCCATATGATAAGTGTAATAAGAATAAAAATAAGACTGTCATCCAGAATGATTATATTGAAATAAATTGAATCTAATGATATCTCAGAAAAGTTTGATAAAATAGTTATAATTTCATTAACCAACTGCATGGCACATTTGTTAACTAACGGATTATGTAGCCCAGTAAGAGTATATTTTGTTATCACTAAAATAACCTGCAACATGCCACTCCACTGATGTAAGTTTTGTATGGAGGGTTTTATCTAGTAATTATATATTATATTAATTTAACTATGTCTGAATGTTTCTTTATTATTTTACCTCTTTGCTCTTTTATGTTTGGTCCTAATTGTGATCAGGATATTAAAATAATCAATTAACATTCCACTGCTACCAAATTTTGAATATTGATTGCCATGCTATTGCAGTGCCTGCTCTCTAAAAAACATGATTTGTTTTCAAATTAGATACATACAGCTAAACTGAGACATATGCTAAATGCTAATTAGAATCAAAGATCCCCATCTGAATTTACATTTCAAATACAACCAGTGATAGATAAAAGAATCAAAATAATTTTAAAAGCATTAATTCTTGTAAATAATTTAATTTGATTAAAAGAAAATTCATCAGTATGTATTGCCATGTAACAACAGTTCATGTGAAAAAAAAATGATTTAAAAATCTTAAATTACACACAATAATCCATTTGGCTTCACTCATTCACTGACTTCCTTCTCTAGAACTTCTATTTCTTTTAAAATTGAGGGTTTCTTAGACATTTTCTCCTTTTGATCTTTGTCGGGTGTCTTGAGGATGCCAGATTTTATTTTTTCCTCCAGGGTTTCTATATCTCTGAGTTTCTTTCTTAAGTTTTTGAGCCTCTTGGCGGGGTCGGTGGCCCCGGAGGCTGACAGGGAGGGGGAGGGACTGTTGAATGTGGGTTCTGTTATTTCACATTTGGCAAGTTTCTCTGCAGCATCTTCAGCACCTGTCAACAGATTCCCATTAGCAATTTTAATACTCAACAATCTCAATATTTGTAGCCTCTAAGAGGCTTAACCCTTTAATGGGCATTAAGTATTGGCAAGATATTTTGTTGTCTTGTAAAAAACAAAACCAAATCAATTGACCAATTCATAAGGCTAGAAATTGAATGATTTAACAGAGCTGTCAAATGGTCAAAGGGTTAACCTACAAAAAAACTCATTACACATTGAATCAATAGATATAGTACAGATAATATTTATAAATAGGTTTCAAGTAAAAACAATAAAAAAAAATATGTTTCAAAACTGCAATGCATTATTGTAATAACACCTTAATTACCCAACTCAATTAAATTGTTCCTCAAGACTCATAATAAAGCAAATTCATGATGCTTGTTACACTAATTGTTTTGGCAGCTTTCCACCAAGATAATTACCAACTAAATATTGGCCATTATGAACACTTAAAACCCAATTAGAAATATAAACTTACCAGATTTCTTTTTCTTCTTCTTTTTCTTTTCTACATTAATAATCATGCCAGGTATGGGCTGTATGACGCCGGATTTCTTCTTCTGGGCCTCTGCTACAATTTCTGGAGTTAAACCGACTGGGAGTCCTGTTGATTGGCGAGCCTTGAACTGCTTGCCCTTGCTCTCATAGAGTGGGACCTCTTCCTGGGGCACGTACCCGTCGCGGACGCGCCGCGGCTTTCTCCATGTGCCGTCGGGACGCTGCGTAGCTGGGATGAACTTTGTTCCTGAAATGAATGTGAATTCTCTTAAAATCCCATACAGAGACAATGTTATGAAAGTTAATATCTAGAAAAGCAGTGGCCCTGAGTACTGCGCAATGTAAATCTGGAGTTATTTCTTTAGAATTTATTGATTTTACTTCCGATGAATCGACTGTCGCTTAGTTCAGTCACATAACAAATACATAAGACAAAACATTGTTGCAAGTGACCGATATTTAACTAAGAGCGGAGGTAAATAATTAGTTTATTTATGTGTAACTGTAGCACCCCGCGCCTGCTCAGCACATTGAGTGCCGCAGTGCTTACCGTCCGCATCAAGCTCGTACGCTGCAGCAGCCATAGCCATGCTGGCTCATGCAATTCGAGCTTCGTCACGACTCACTGCGACCTTTGTTCCACATGCGACCCGTGATCGTCAGACTTTCCAAAGAAATTTTTGGAAAAAATTAACACCAATAAATACGCTCGCTATTTTCGTGAGACTATTTTGTTTGACATTTAATTTTTATTTGTGAGTGATTGATTTTTTTTTTACGTCTATGAATGAAATGAATGAATAGATCGAATGGGATAGGTTGGACAAGGTCTGGTATTTCTAAATCTGATATTGACTTTTTAAACATCAACTCAAATAAACCAAAAAAAGGTTAAATTTGTCTATGGTTGCTTGCTTACAAAACATCTATCACTGTCAAATTACGAGCGAAATTGAGCGAATTCGTTTTGAATCGAGCTTCTTTTTCGTATTACACTTTCTACTGTTTTTATTAATTAAGCTCTAATTAAGATATTCACGATGCGTAAACGCAGGCGTCTATTGACTACACCAATAAAAAATAAAACAAAACTACTCAATAACTATAAGGAAGAGAACGAGGCTAAAGGTTTGTACAATACAACACATACTGCTGAATCCAAATCAAATAGTTTCGTTGATGAACTTATTATATTTCAGATACGGCTCGAGGAAGACTTAAAGGCGCTCTGTTGGATGCTTTAGAACCAGCAGCCGAAGAATCTGACGCTTCGTCAGATCACAGTCCGAGTAAACGAGACAGGTATGTACCGAAAAAACTAATTTACAGACAATAAACTGGAATTTAATGAAAACAAAACTTGTCACATTTTTGTGTTACAGAGTAGGTACATTTTTTTGACAACAACCTGATATAATGCAAATTGCAACACCCCTCAGGGTTCATGTAACTCATACATATGTTATGTTATTGTTCATGAATGCAAATAAACAAATAAACAAATAATACATCTTGTACTAATAAAAATCAATAGTTTTAGGAACAGCCAAGACTACAGCAAGCGTGATTATACATCAGATGACGATGACCGCTACCGTCGACCATCACCCCCGCGGCAGTCTTACGTCCTGAAGCTGTTCGACCGCAGTGTGGACCTCTCTCAATTCAGCGAGGATTCTCCACTCTACCCCATCTGCAGAGCTTGGATTGCTAACCAGCCTAAAGCTAATTATAAAGATTTTGGGTATGATTCATTAACTTTTGAAGCCTAGGTGCAATGAGGTGTCTTAATATACTTTATTCTATTATTATTATTGATGTGACAATGTTTTATAAATTGGTTTGCCGGGTGACACTTCAAGAAACTGCGTTACGCTCCGCTCACGTTATGCGCTCACAATGAGAGCGGGTGAGAGGCACGCGTCCCTTCCACTCGGGCATTGTTAGCCCGCCTAAGAGCGAGAGAGACAGACATAAAAAGTGAAAGTCGTTGTCACGTAAAACTTTCGCCCGTATACCGACTTTACAGGCAACCAATTTTTTTTATTTTAGACAGGCAGCTAATGCTGGTATGTCTAAATCATAGTTCACATAACACGATTTCACTGTTTGGATAGTTTATACTTACTCAACATTCTATTCAAAGATAGATCCATCTTATCTTATTATGGTTTAACTTAGGTTAATGTAAAAGTAAGATTTTGGTTGAATGTACCTAGTACCTAGTATAAACCAGTATTCAATGACATAGTTTTGAAATTAAATACATTATGAATACATTGAATACAATGTTTATTTACTTGTTCAAAACTTCTATTAACAGCGAGTATAGAATTCTGCAGCCTACTACATGAATACAGGGTGACATCTGTGTCATGTCGTGGAGCAGGAGTGAACAGAATATTAGTAATGGTTACGCTGAGAAATCTTCACTACAATTACTAATTACATGTTAATTAAGCACTAATTGATCATTAAGTATCATTTAAATCATAATTAGAACGATCGAGCAAATTTATATTATACATTTGTAGTGCTAAATGGTCTAAAGGTAAATATCAATTTAGAGCTAATTTATTTAATTTTGCAGAAAAAAGCCTGAGCCAGTGGCAGATGACAGCATAGTATTGCCGGGGCCTGAGGGTCCCCCGGTCTCCAGGATACCCGAGCTGGTGCCGGAGCAAAAGCAATGCAACAAGGACAACATCAATCTCAATTATGTAAGTGTCTTTTATTCTGGAAGTGATCTAACTTATTAAATATGTCTATTATATCAAATTACATAAGTAAATAAATATTGTATCCATCTAAACTACAGTTTTTATAAGAGTATGAATAATTTAGCCCATATAAATTGCTCAATTAAAGAAAAAGCTTTGCATGTGTTTAGTTTGTCTTAATGTTTAGCAAGTCTTCTACTGTAATGGTGTGGTTTGGCTTTAATTTACTCCATTTTGTATTTCAAAATGTTATTAGTTATTCTCCCACTCTTTTTAATTCATAATTAGTCACCTACGATTGCTATAGAACTGTGCCTACAATGACCAATTTTATACACATCTTGTGCTGGACAAATTAGAGTTTACAATTCAAACACTGGTGATGCTTAGGACAAACAGTGATTAGGGCAAATTAGATATTTGTAGCTTTTCAGATGCAGAAAGTACATAGGTAATGCCCATTTCAAATATGAAGGCCCGATGCCACTCTAAACTTTTGTCATTTAATTGGTCCACTGCAAATTGGCACGTGTCGTACACCAATGTATGCAAAAAATATCACGCCACAAAAGGGTCTCTCCAGGTATCTTTTGTTAGCACTGATCCTTTTGGACTCCTAATGATTTTCTCAAGTGGAATCGAGCCTTCGTATTTGAAATGGACAATAATTGTTTGCAGTTTTAAAATTGGGTATGTTTACACAATGTTTTCAACACAATTACTTTTGTAGCGTTCAGGGCACTGACCAAACAAATTTCCAGCATCCATTCTCATCTCGGCCTTTACGAGTATGTCTCTATATTTTTACATTATTTTCCTATTTTTAATTGTATATTTAATATTTTGCAAACAGCAACATAAATAGCCAAATCAACACTAAACGAAGCCGCGCGATGCATGCGGACTGCCGCTGATGTTTTTGCCTCGGGCGGCAATTTCCCCACACTGCTATTTCAATTCGGGTCCAGCGAATCACTAGTATGGTCACAGTATAACAAATAGTACTATCGTACAGTACAGTGTACACTTTTGAGCGTCCCCGATCCGATAACCGCACAGTCTTATTTCACTCACGCAAGCATGGCATATGTGTCTACACAATCCTAACCGCGCGGTTATTTTTTGCGCCAATCGCAGCGTTAGGCTGCTTTAGACGCATGCGATCAACTCAATCGGCTTACCACCTCTGCGTTAGGGTTGAAAATTCCGTAAAAAATCGAACGCGTGCTTCAGACGCACAAAACAACGCGCTTTAGATTGCGAGTATTAACGCCGCGTTTGTTCCATAAATTTTAACGTCCGACCGCACCGCTGCTCAAAAAACGGTGGCTACACTACCATTCCGTAATGTCTGCGTATTTTAAGCAGCGGTCTGAAGAACATGCGACAAAACCGTTACGGATACGATGCGTCACTGCGATTACCTACCGTCACCGTTTATATGAGCAATATGAGCATTGCTGCAATCGTAGCTCGTCATTGTCCGAGCCGTGCCACTAATATGGTAGGCGTGCATCGGGGGCAGTGGTGGCACTTGCCTCCTCTGACAATGGACTGAATGGATGGAAATGAATGGATTGAATAAATAAATTTCAGTATAAAGTTTTATCATAAGTCAATGTCCCCCCCTGAACGAAATCCTGGATCCGCGTCTGCCTACCGCGAACTTCAAAATCCGCAAATTTCGAGGTTTTATCTCCCTCACTCTAATGACGCCTTCGTTGGAGTGACGGAAAAACATCCTTTGAAATTTACGATTTAGAAGTAGACTTGGAGTAGAGTGACGGTTGTTCCAACTTCTAGAAGGAAGCACCGCCACCGCCGGCACATTCTCTGCTGGCGGCGCACGTAGCACGCTGGGGAGTCGTACGTCGAGCGTGGCTCGAGCAGGCGGCGCGGCACGAGGCACGCTCACACCGCGCCCAGCAACTACTCAACAACCTCAACGTCAGGTGACCTCCACTAGTGGCCCGTCCACACTCGCTGCCGCACGTGGCACGTGCGCAGCAACTACTCAACAACCTCAACGTCAGGTGACCTCCACTAGTGGCCCGTCCACACTCGCTGCCGCACGTGGCACGTGCGCAGCAACTACTCAACAACCTCAACGTCAGGTGACCTCCACTAGTGGCCCGTCCACACTCGCTGCCGCACGTGGCACGTGCGCAGCAAGTACTCAACAACCTCAACGTCAGGTGACCTCCACTAGTGGCCCGTCCACACTCGCTGCCGCACGCGGCACGTGCGGCGCGCCTGGCTCGAGCAGGCGGCGCGGCACGAGGCACGCTCACACCGCGCCCAGCAACTACTCAACAACCTCAACGTCAGGTGACCTCCACTAGTGGCCCGTCCACACTCGCTGCCGCACGTGGCACGTGCGCAGCAACTACTCAACAACCTCAACGTCAGGTGACCTCCACTAGTGGCCCGTCCACACTCGCTGCCGCACGCGGCACGTGCGGCGCGCCTGGCTCGAGCAGGCGGCGCGGCACGAGGCACGCTCACACCGCGCCCAGCAACTACTCAACAACCTCAACGTCAGGTGACCTCCACTAGTGGCCCGTCCACACTCGCTGCCGCACGCGGCACGTGCGGCGCGCCTGGCTCGAGCAGGCGGCGCGGCACGAGGCACGCTCACACCGCGCCCAGCAACTACTCAACAACCTCAACGTCAGGTGACCTCCACTAGTGGCCCGTCCACACTCGTTGCCGCACGCGGCACGTGCGGCGCCTGGCTCGAGCAGGCGGCGCGGCACGAGGCACGCTCACACCGCGCCCAGCAACTACTCAACAACCTCAACGTCAGGTGACCTCCACTAGTGGCCCGTCCACACTCGCTGCTGGGACCTCAACATCTGTAGGCTTAGCACAGGATTAGTGCGACAATATGTCGCCGCGTGATAGACTATCCATCCCTCTTTTATTGATATAGTTAGTAAAAGATGGAAAATCTATCTCGCGGACATACTGACATACCAATCATGTGCTAAGCATACTGGCCCCTATTTCACCATGTTGACAGCTACAATTGTAAATTTACTGTTTCTCCAATCGAGAGCGTCTATTAGCAACAGTTACCGCTTACCATCGCAAGGACCGTAAGTTTATTTGCCGCCAACATAAAATGTGGTGCAGGAACGTTAAGAAATCAGCAGTACGAGAAAATAACTAAATTTTCTTGCGAAGCAAAATTGCAATTTTCACTAAAAACACGACAATTGTAGCGAAATTCCGACACCAGTCGAATCTCATGTCAAGATTTAATGAAAATTGTTCTAAACCTTGCGACAATTGTCAAGGGTTTCGAAAAATAAAAGATTGTTCATTAACGATATAATAACGTTATTAGTAATCATTTTGTTGGTGGCAAACAAGCACATGGACCGTCCGCTAGTAAGCGGTAGCCATAGCCTAGAGGTGTGTCAGTAACAGTGATATTTTATGATTATCGCAACGGTGAAATGGTATTTATTTTAATTTACAATATAATGATTTCCGATACCATACCGTGGTAGTATATAGCGGCATTTAACTAACATGTGTTTTTTCTCATTTGCAGTACATTGGGATGAAGAAACATATTTGTGAGAAGAATCCATCTATCCCATTACCTTCATTATGTACTTTTTTAATCATAATCTCTATATTTTTTATATCCACATTTCTTGCTTCTGAATTATTTTTAATATTATTAAATAAGTGTAATCTTTTATAAACAACTAGCACATTACTGCAATCAATGTGTAAATAACTTTATTTGATTTTGTAAATTTCAATCATGATTTTTGAATGTCGCAAATAAAACTTACAAATACATTTTGGATATTTTATTTAACAACATACATTTTCGTATATCATTCACGCATTTACAGTTGAGACCCTAAAGTATGAA
Source organism: Thaumatotibia leucotreta (assembly GCA_025490895.1). Taxonomy (NCBI): domain Eukaryota; kingdom Metazoa; phylum Arthropoda; class Insecta; order Lepidoptera; family Tortricidae; genus Thaumatotibia; species Thaumatotibia leucotreta. The sequence goes on along the minus strand of JALPQI010014910.1, from coordinate 15,330 downwards.
TATAAATAAAAATCTAATAATATGGATACACAGCATTCTAGCCTTGCAGATAGTGTAGATATACATTTTGTTTCTATATTTGTAACAATACTTTAGTTCTTGACTGTACATAACGCAGCTATGTTCAAAATACATATCTGCTGCTTCAAGCGTTTTTCCTCTTCTTTTTCTTTTGTGGCCCCTCTTGGAGCTGTGGACAGTCCGATTGCTTGTGACCCTTTTCTTTGCAGTTGTAACATGACTGAAACAAAATAAACATCATTTTGAATTTTTAAATGAGAAAAAAGTAATGTTAATGATTCTGTTTCACATAATGGTATAGGAAAATGATAGGTAGTCTAACGGCCTGGCCACGACATCGCTCTAAGGCGACCGGCTTAGCGGAAAACGTATAGTGCTCCCTCTCGTACCCATATCGGCATCCCGCTTCAACTCATGGATTCGCTCGCCGCTGGTCGCCTTAGACCAATGTCGTGGCCGGGGCATAACGATTCTGTCTCACATAATGATAATGGAAAATGATAGGTAGTCATATTGCAAATAATTTAAGATCCTATAATATTAAAAGTCCAGCAATGTCCAAAATGAAAATAACGAAAGCGTAGAACAGTTTGCTTCAATCAGGGATCAGTGAATTCTTTAAAAACAGATTCGATAAACATTTCCTAAATAAACACAACACAAATGGACACTGATTTGCACTTGTCAGATAATGACACAACGTTTGTGTCGCCTGAGACCAGTGTGTTAAGGGATTATGTCTCACATAATGGTAAAGGAAAATGACAGGTAGACATATTGCCAATAATTTGGGATCTTTTCATATAATAAAGTCCAGCAAGATCCAAAATCAAACCAAACGAAAGTGTGGTACAGTTTGCGCCAGTCCTACTACCGCGAAAATCGAAATTCGGAAATTTCGAGGATTTTTCTTTGTCACTCAAACGAAGGCGTAATTAGAATGAGAGAGACAAATCCTCTAAATTTACGAATTTCGTTTTTCGCAATAGTGCCGCAGTTCACCTTCAGTGAATTCTTTTAAAAACAAACTTAATAAACCTTTTCTAAATAAATAAAACACAAATGGATACCGATTTGCACTCATCAGCTATAAGCTTTTTAATGAATGGCGTATGACACGAGAGGAGTGACATCACATTTAATGGCGTAAGGCACGTCTGGCGTGTCATGAAAAATTGTTCGCCGCCACAGACAAAAGTATTTGAAAATAGAACACGAAACGAATCGATTGATAAATAACTAAGTCTGAACCAGAGATGGGTATCGGTTTTTGCTCCTTACAAAAGAACTGTTCTAATTTCGTTATTTTTCGTTCTTCAATATATAAATCTTTGTTAATCGAGTAATTTAAAAATGCGATGTCGATGTTGTTAATTAGATACAATAAATAAAATAAATAACTTGGGACATCTTACACAAATCAACCTAGTCCCACGGTAAGCTCAATTAAGGCTTGTGATGTGGGTACTAGGCGACGATATATATAATAGATAGATACATATTAGTTATTTATGTGGCTGGCGCATAATAAGGGGCATTAAACATGAGTATGGTTTTATGAAACGAGCCGTAGGCGAGTTTCATAATAAGATCACACGAGTGTTTAATGCCTAATTATGCGCAGTCACATACATAACTTTATCTACATCCTTATCATAAGTTTAGAATGATAATTTACCTTTATATACATTGATATGCACTAAGTAAAATACCTCTAAATATAACAATTCAAATCAGTTGAAATTACTCAATTTGTGTAAGAATATCCTACAATAAATAAGTATTGAAAAAAAAAAAAACAAAAAGGAGTTGACTTTATAATGTTAACATTAATGTACTGATACCGATATTTTAATGTTAATATTATGATGCACTGTACTTTAATGTTAACTTTATGATACAGCCACAGACAGTGGTTTCTTAATATAGGTCATTACATTACCGCTTCTGAATATATAATATGATAATTATGATATGGAAGTAGATAAAGACACTTAAATACATAGACAGCCATGACCAAGGAACAAATATTTGTGATAAATAAATACACAAATAATGCCCTCGCCGGGATTCGAACCCGGAACCTCCAGCTTCGTAGGCAGGGTCACTACCAACTAGGCTACGGAGACTGACAATATTGAGTACTACATAAAGAGTACGAGACATTTCGGCATTTAGCCCCAAACATTTCTAAAAACCGGTTTCGAACCATGGTCTCAGCTGCAGAAGATTTACCTGAGACTCGACGACCAGCCCACAAACATGCTTCTCCAAGCAGCAGCGGCCGCAGGTCTCGCAGTGCGAGTACGTGGGCTTCACGCACCGCTCGCACTTGTTGCAATGCTTGTACCTTGAAGATAATATTATAACATGTTCATTCGTTGATCCTTATACAACAACACAGTTAACCCTCCGTGAGGGTATATGAGATGAGGTGACTTTTCCATACATTTGGGGTCTAGTATACCCCACCTCGTAAGCCGAAGGTTAACCTTTTGAAGAAGAATCATACACTGGCACCACACGGTCGCATTTAATCAAACGAATTCTAAATTTATCCCGGCCGAGCCAAGCTCACACTAATCGAGTTGTTTCACGCGGCAAGTTCCTCGCTAGGCGGCTCGTACTGTGTAGTCCTGGCTAAATAATGCAACTATGGAATATGTCCATGATCGAGTAACACTATTTAGCCGGGACTACACAGTACAGGTTATTCCCACCTGTTACCACCCAATACACCAAATAATTCAGTGGTAATAAGAGGGAAAAATATTTCCAGTAGTTACCACCAAGTACTCTAATGGTTACCACAGGGTCGCGTTTTATAAAGTTACAATGTTGCTGTTTGCCTGTCTTTCTAGCCAATATGTGCGTGCGTTAGAGAGGCAAACAGCGAAATTGTAAAATGTAACTTTATAAAATGCGACCCTGGTGTCAAATGGGTGGTAACATGTGGGAATAACCACACAGTATGAGCCGCCTCGTGAGGAACTTGCCGCGTGAGACAACTCGATTAGTGTGGGCCGAGATAAAGTTTGACTTTACTTGATTAAATGCGATCGTGTGGTGTCAGTGTATATTTTACTTCTAGGCTTGGACTTCAAAAGGTGTGTGTATTTACTTGTTTAATTGCAAGTTTGAGAAAAACACTATACTTGGCAGGCTTTGTATCTCCATTTGGTGCCTAAATAATAAACCTTCGTAGCCAACTTCCCTGGCGTCTGCAGTAATGTACTATCGACAATTAATTCCTGACCTACAATAGGAGACATAGTAATATTGAAAGTGAAATTGGAGCAACTATCGTACAATTTGACTTTCAATGTTGCTATTATTATGGCAAGGTTCTATAGTGAGATTAGTGAGTCATGATTAAATTTTGTCGATATCCTTTCCTTACTGCCATTCTTGCTAGGGCACTCCCCACACTTGTGGCAATGATTTGTGTTCGTTACACTATTATATTTTAACCGGTTTTTAAAGAAACATTATCATAATGTCCTGTCAAAATTACCGGTTTATAACATTTAAAAACCAGTTTGTTCCAGCCAAGTTCACGTTGTCAAGTTATCTAAGGTCACTTGTCAAATAAACCAGTTTATTTACGATAGAATAAAGTTCTTAAAACTTTCGGACTCTGTATGACAGTACGGAAACTTTGGAGTAAAACCAAAATTAACCTATATTATTCGAACAGATTCCGTGCCTTGTTATACTCACTAGGGTGGGTCACTGATGTATGAAGAAAAAAAAAGTATTTGTTTTTTACTAGTAACAGTTGTCAATAGTTCCGTAATTAGGTCGACAAAGAGTGTGCAAAATTATTTGGCCATCGGAATTAATTTTCTGCCTCCGGATCTAATTGAAAGATTTCATAGAAACTTCAGTACATGTTGTACTGACCACAGTTGATATCTATGTTTTTACTTTTTATTGCAACATGAGCTATGTTTGAGTATTGTGTTTACCTGGAAATAGCTTTTCTATAGTTATGGAGCCAAAAGAGACGAAAAAAAAGTCGAAAATAATAACTTTTTTTTTTTGAAGTTCCATACATTTTAGGAAAATTACTAATCAAATCCGGAGGCAGAAAAACTTAAATTAAAAATATAATAAAAATAAAAGTGATAATCAAATATCAAATGGCACCGTTTTGTAACTGTGCTCTTCTGAAAATCGAAATTTTTGAAAAATGACCCACCCTAATACTCACCTCATGCCATTCTTGCTGCTGCACTCCCCACACTTGTGACAATGGTTGTTAGAGGCCAGCACCCAGAATTTGCACTTGCCGCAGAGCTTGTAATCGGAGTCGTTGGACAAGTCGATGGTGGCAAGCGGCAGGTTGGTGAAGAAACGGACGGGCGACAGTTTCTTGCCCTTGTTGCGGAATTTCTTGTGGTTCTCGTATTCAACCTGGGAATTACAAGGGTCATACAGATTATAAATATAATTAAACGGTTAAACTCACGTGTAATATAAATATAATAATTGTTAGAGCCCATGCCTATCCATGTAAACTATATGCATCATAAAAAATATGTACCTACCTGTAAGCATGCAAATTATTTAAATTAATTACTCGTGTATTATTTATTACATAAGCCCGTAAAAATGCAGTGCCCTTACAGGGTTTGTGGATAGCGTACTATTATTTTTAAACATAAGACCTATTGTATACCCACAAAAGCAATGAATAAATGAATTATATAATTAACGATAAACAGCGTAGTACCTACGCGGCGCGCTTGCGAGAACGCGGGCTGTGATTGATAATGGAGACCTAGGCTCTCCGAAAATTGTCACTCGTAGTGACTAAATATACAGAGTTTAACCGTTTAATTAAATTTATAGTTATTATGTCTCACGAAAGTTTAAATTCAATTGTCATGCAGATTTTTTTGTATGAGTTTGTAGGAAAGATTTGTATCTTTCCTGTGGACATACATTATGAAAGTTAAGGGCTCTAGAACCCTAAGTTTCTTGTTGGACGAATACAAGTCAATAGGTGGTATCTCGGTCTTAAGAATTATGTGGTCAAAACCTAATTTGTATGCCCCAGGACCGTTAACGCCCGTTTAACGAAAGACGCCCGTTTTGGGAACGCTAACGCTGTATGATCCATTAGTAGGACTATAATTATAAAGAAGAAAATCTATTTCTCGAGACTAGAACTGGCGAAGTAATAGAATTAAATCATTACATATACTTAGCTCAAACAATATCCATGCGTGACCAGATCGAAGAAGCGATTGTAAGAAGAACAAAGTTATGGAAAACATTTTTTTTTATCATTTATTATAGGTTTTTATTTCAGAATAAAGTAAAATAAAATACATCTGTTGACATTAAACTGTTGTTTTAGTTGGTTAACTCTGTCTGTGTGCCTTTTGGTAAAGACCTCCCAGTATGCTTAGCACATGATTGGCGCGACAGTATTTCGCCGCGAGATAGTCTATCCGTCCCTCTTTTGTTAATATAGCTAGTGAAGGACGGGAGATCTATCTCGCGGCGACATACTGTCGCACCAATCATGTGCTAAGCCTGCAGTAGTAGTTACCTATCTCAACCGATCACGAACACAACTCATTATTTTCGAAGTTTTAATCTTTGATAATGTATTAAAAGCTCTATTGATAATGTATTAGAGTTCAAATTTAAACGAATACTTTTTTGTCGGTTGTGAAAGGTAATAGTCCAAATGTTACCTTTCTGAGAAGTTCACTTTGGGCACTCCTTTATTTATTTATTATTTTGATACATCAGGCAGGCAGTTGAAACAACTGATAGTTGCCTGCATCCTAGTTATCTCCATTTAGTTAATCTTTTTTCCAGTTACGTATTTGGGTCAAAATTCTTTTCGTTGTCTTGTTTCATGTCACGTTTTTTAGGGACACAAATTAAGACAACGATAAGAATTTTCACCCATTTGTCTAATCGGTTCTTAAACGATGTTCTGTGCCGAAACCACATCTACTGGTAGTTTATTCTATGTTTTGACCACTCTGTTACTGAGAAAATGTTTGCGGGGGTTGATTTTAGATGGTTCAAATATAACTTAAATTGGTAGCCTCATAAGAATATAAATATGACTTCAAAATAAGATGTGTGCGTTACCTGAAAATCATGCATCTTAATCTCCGGCATGATATTCCTTATATACGGCTCAGAGAAGTACGGGAAGGCCCAGATGACAGGCAATGTCCCTTCAGGCTTATCGCAGAGCTTGCTGTAGGTCGCTGACAATTCTTTCAATGTTTGTGTAAGCGGTTCGACGCGGCCGCCGAACGGGGGGTCCATTACTATGCAGATACCGCCGTCTCTGAGAAACGAGAATATCCTCGTGTAAAGAAAAGAGACATGATGACTGAGCACAATAGTACATTACGAAACAAGCGCGAAAAACACGACCGAAGGGAGGAAGGATTTCATATTTTTCGCACTTTTACCGAAGTTTTGTACCTGAGCTAAAATGAGCCACTTCACGCACTAGGGGGTAAAAAAGGCACGATCTGTGCGAAATAGTACATTTCGATACAAAGTGCAAAATAGTACATGGTACATCAAGGGAGGTAAGTACGGAATTACTAACGAGAGTGTTAGAAGTATTACTAACGATAATTTATTTTATGACTCGAGTTAGTATTCCGCTTACCGACCGTGATGCATACAATGTTTTTCATCACACTTGCCAACCAAAAAATAAGTTGCAACGTATTACTGACATTTCTATTACTCCCTAGGGAATTTCACTTTTCTATTACTCCCGCTACGCGCGCAAGCAATGGCGCGATAAGACAGCAAGTGTGATGAAAAAATTTTTTTTCGATGAGGGTGAAAGTTGGAGCCCAAGTGAAACGAGGGCGAAAATCACCCGGTTAAAAAGAAGTTTTTACACGTGTATCGAACAACTTTTTTCATAACAAGTACCTTAAAAAGATAAATTTACTCACGCGAAGTTTGCGCAAAGTTAACTTTTCCGCACTAGTTAGGAAAAATGTATTCACATGGGCGCGATTAATTTTTGCTCGTTTTTATAGCCAGCTATCATTGCTAACTCACTTTTGTTAGTAACCTAAGGCCCATGGTCCTAAGTAATAAGTCATAATAATAATAAATAGGTGACTTATTATGTGACTCGCGTCAAAATTATCGAAGCAAATTACTTGAATGTTGCAATTAGATTTGCTATTTGTATAAAAAAAGAACACTAATTTCAAATTCCTCTTGTTTTTATATGACATGTTATCCAGTGTGTGACCTCAAATCTCGTGGAACTAAACACAAGTTGATCATTTTAATTAAACCTTAAAGCGACAATTACACTTCGTCGTTCGCCTAAAGGTGCGGTTAAACTAAAAGAGCATTTGCTGTTCTAACCTCCCACTCTACGAAATTCGATCGGTACACAAAACGTGATTGGTTGATTTCTTAGAATGGGCGCTAGAACAGCGAATGCTCTTTTGGTTTAAACGCACCTTCATGCGATGACCGAATCAAAGAATTAGGTTGCCAGGCAAACAACGCAGTGTGATTCTAGCTTAAAACAACGCAGCAAACTTACTTAGAACTTTTAAAGAACTTCTTAAGCACTTTTTCATCGTCATTCCCATTGAACAGGTAGTTGTTGAACATGTTGTACCAGAGGTACTTGTTGGGCGCGTGGAACAGTCTCTGCCGGGTGTCATAGTCCAGCAAGAGAGAGTTGAACTCGGGGTGAGCTTGGGCCGCTTCGTGGATGGATGGAGTGCCGATGCAGAGGATGTTTCTGGATATTAAGGTTATCTGTTAGAATTTTTGTGTGTGAAATCAGATACAAATTTAACTATGATTTAGACATACCAACATTACTTGGTTGTCTAAAATGAAATCATAAATAAATTGTGTGATGATGATGATGATAGGAGTTTCATATTTAATTTAACAACTGATAAAATTTTATCACAACAGCCTTTGATTACAAAAGAATTTGTTTAATATAGGCACCAATACCAGATTACTTTGGAATATTGATATGCATATAAATGCAACTGAAAAAATAGAAATTTTGCCTAATATAAGAATTAAGTATTTTATGTCTGCCTTTGTTGATTGTTCTATCAATATATTGGTCAATATGCTAACTTTATATGCCTCCTTCAATATTGTCATCTCTGAATTTTTTTTTTTTTTTTTTTATTAGCCTGTTTCAGTGTCCCACTGCTGGGCAAAGGCCTCCCCTTTTTCTCGAAATTCGACCCTGTCGAGTGCACAATCCCGCCACTCCCCGTTAAATTTGTCCAGGTCATCCCGCCATCTCCTTTTTGGTCTGCATCTCTGAATAAAATTGTATATAAATGGGCTGTGTTGCAAACATGAGCATCCTTATCAAAGCCTCACACTTTGTCAATAACCATATGGATGCTTAGATAAATTATATATTTTATTTATTTATTATTTAAGCTTTATTTTCCACATTATTGGTTTATTTAAGTGTAGTAGTTTTCTTTAGTGTGGTTTCTGTGTAAAAGCCTCCTCCATTTCTTTCCATTTTTGTCTATTGGTAGCAATTGTCATCCAATGTGTTCCTGCAGTCTGTATGATATCATCTGAGATAAATTCATATAAACTTTCAAACAAATTCCATCCTTATGGTTAACAAAAAAAATATGATTGTTTACCAAAAAGTATGACAAAGATTTATACAGAAAAATCTTACTTTATGTTATTGTTCTTCAATATCCCCAACACACAGCTAACAGATTTCTTAGTGAATATATACTGAGCTTCCACGGTATCATTCTCTAGAGCCAGCAGCCAGGATGATGGGTGTTTCAACTGCTCATCCGTCAAGGGGGTGATGACTCGGTGGTCCTTGGAGACGAGGTGTTTCTTGCTCTGCGATAGGATGTAGAGCTCTTTGCAAGTGTCGCAATAAGCTCTGTCAGATGCGTGACGGGATTTCACCTGTGATTTTACATGTTTTATGAAATTACTGTATGATTTTTCTAGTCAAATTAAAATGTGAATTATGTACAATGAAGAAAATAGTTAACCAACTTATAATAATGAATTTAATAACGAAAAAAATATTAACTATTAACACAACAGTTTAAGAATTATTATAGTAAGTGTTAAATGAATCTAAAACAAATTATATAAAAAACGGCAAGGAGTCCTTTGAAGCAAAACTTGCTGCCTAGTCTCCCTCTTTTATGAATTTAATAAATTCGTCTTTATTTGAAGTAAAGAGCCAGTGTGATTTAATTACAGAATAGGAGGCTAAAACTAACCTCATTCAAGTTACTCCAGGCCGCCGCCTTATCAATCTTAGGAATCAACTCATAATATTTTTCATTGCGTTTTCGGACGCCTTCTTTCTTCCAATCCTCTTCGTCGATTTGCACTGTGCATTCTTTCTTGTCCCTGCACGAGGCGCACGCGAAGAACCGGCCCTTTTCAGACGAAAACAACAGTGTGGGACCGTGAAGACACATTGGATGGTTTGTAACATCTTTTATGATAACTTCCACTGGAGTGTGTTTTTGTGGTTCAGTTGCTTTTGGATTAAACTTTCGTTTCTTTGCCATTGTCAGTGAATTTTTCGAAAATAAAACTTTTAATTCAAAATATCAGATCAGTGAAAGCATGCAGCTGCAGTCCAGATGGAAATGTCAAACGTGACATTGACATACATGACCACACGGCATGGCGATGGTATTTAAGCTACATATCCAAACGCTCAAATATTTCGTTATCAGTCTTTCCATTCGTTCTATTCGGCTGAATGAAAGCATTTTTTATTTCTGGCAACATTGCATTGCAGACCGGCGCTTTGCTGTATTCCATTCTGTGACATTTTTTCGAAAATTCCAATATTTCCAATTCCATTTTATTTCTGATCTGATAGAAAGTATAACTGAAAATGAGTGGCTTGGTCAGGTCAGCTCACAGAGTAATTCAGGGGTGCGTTAAAAACACAAGCTTGGCTAGTGCACTAGTTAGCCGAGCGCAGGCTCCCGTGAAGCGTGATTTCACGAGAGGAATATGGCACATGAGCTGCTCAAAGAGGATGGACGGGCCTGCGGCCACCAGCCTGCTGCATAACCATTCCAATGCATGCAGCTGCGGGTGCGGTCTGAAAGCCCTACACACGAAAGGTATTCTCGATTCATTTTGAGGTTATGTCTATTGCACCATGCTTAACTAATCCAGGTATCCCAAAATTCCTGATCCCTTTCTAATATTTTTTTACTGGTTTTCGAAGATGTTGGACGTGAGACCTCTACCAAGAATAAGCCGTTAGGTTAGTCCCATTATCCTATCCTTCCATAGTCCTGGTAAGTGCCATGTTCTTCCTTATTAGTTTGTATCTTCTTGTAAAGTGCTGCCTCTAACCACTACCTATGTACATCGCAACAGTATTTGGATCTGGCTCTCGTATAAAAAAAAGTACATAGTTGCTTTAATGAAAAGTAAATTTAATGTCACTCTTTTGATTTATGAACTTTTCCATATAATTTGTCTCAATGAAAATGATCGTGATTTTTATTCTCATTCAGTTCTTAATTCATTTACGATATCTTTTTAACAATATTTTTGAAGAAAACTCATTTGTCATCCTCCCTCCTATAAGTATAATAAGCAGGAGAAGAAGTTCACCTGGATTCACAAGTATTACTATACCTATTTAATGTATTGCTCCTAAACATAAAAAAAAAATCAGTTCCTTTCTATTTTTCTCATAACACATTGTTGTATTTTGTAATTTAGGTATTTCATCACATTTATTTATTGTACTAGTTATCACCAAACATGTAGTAATAAAGTTACAAGAATGAATTGAAAGATATTGCTAAGTCTCATTCTGTTTGAATAAATAGGTGAGCGAGAACTTGTGGAGTTTCTTACTGAAGAGATAGTAGCGGAGAGGAAGGCACAGAAGTTGAAGACACTGCCCACGGAGGTGGATGGCTTCAAAGTAACCGGCACTGGAGCAGAGGTGCTGCTCTCAAAGCAGTTAAAAGATGAGGTGTAAGTTTAATTAGACAGCATTTTGCACATCCTCACAAAAAAACTAAAATATTTGCTTCCTACCTAGAGGCTTCTTTACAAAGCAAATGTTGGTTTTATTTTCTATATTCATCATCATGCCAAAAGACATCCACTGATGAACATAGGCCTCCCCCAAAGACTGCCACAATGACCGGTTCTATATTAACTAACTGAAAATAATATTTTAAAGACAAATAGGTCTTAATCGTCTAAACTTACATTAAATACTATCCTTTCATGACATGTTTCGGGCATGACATTACACCCGTGGTCGCAGGTAGTTTGTTGTTAAAATATGATAGGTAATTGTGAAAGATTAAATCAATACACTGCTGAAAATAATTTTTGGGTGTTGTGTAATCCATGAAATAGATCTACATGAAACTTTCACCTATTTTACTCCATGATAAAAAAAATGGCTCTCGTTGTAGAGTTAACAATTGATTAGATTCATTAAACTCTGCTATGTTTCACATAACAATAATTGAAGGGTCCACGGAAAAAACATGTCCAGTGCTTAAAAAAATCAGGGCAAATTCTGTTTAAAGTAAGGTGGTTTTTCCTTCTGTAATTTGAATTGACTAGACATGTTGTTTGGTGGTCCTTTCAATTATATAAATATTGAAGTCTTAAATTCAATTATTACAGCCTTCTTACTCTATACCTAATCACCCGATTTCCCCTTTCCAGAATAAACGTAACATTCAACGTGAATCACACCGTGGACTCCGATGACTTCGGCGAAGGTGACGTCCAACCAGAGAAGCAGGAGTTTGCCGAGATGCGCTCCAAGCCCCAGTTTGAGGTGGACATTGTGCGCGGGGACTCCACGCTCGGGTTCACTTGTTCGTTCTTGCAGGACCCGCCAACTAGCAATGCTGATGAGTACAGTGAGTATAACATTTGTGTCAATGCTCAAAAGTAAGCTAAGAAAGAATAAAGTGAAAAGTGGCATATTTTTTTTCTTTTTTTTTCTTTGGGGCAACAGCAGTACATAAGAAATTTACAAGACTGAGTGTACAGTAAACAAAGCTAATTAAAGATAAAATACAATGAACATGCAATAACAAATTATAGTGTGCGCATTTATACTAACTAGTAATAGTAACTAACCCTTTTTTTTTTTTTTTTTTGTTATCGCAGGGGAGAATGCGTTTCGCATCGTCACCCCCGGGCTGGGGATGCCCATTTGGGAGGTGGTATGTGGGACTCGCTCCTCTCCTGACCCCCTCTGCTATTCAAAGGGGAGGGAGGAGAATACCCACTAAAAACCCCTGCGGCGTCTCCCGCATAGCCGTTAAGGGGATGTCATGGGATAGCATCCATTCAACCACAACGTCCCCCGGCAGCCCGGCCATCAAGTGCCGAGCACCCGCGCCACAGGAGAGGAGAGTCCAGACGCCTGACTCTCCTCCCAGACGTGTAGGGCCGTGCAATGTGATTCCCCAGTTCACTGACCCTACGAGGGGGAGGTAACTAACTATTTGCTAGGGCATACTGCCTACGTCTCCCCCCTCTCCGCCTGCGCCGGAGCGGTGGTGCGTCTACGCTATCTTCACGCTCCCGCTCCGCTGCCTCCTTCTGACTGATGACCTCCTCGCAGAATGAGGCTACAGCTCTCCATTTCCTGTTACTGCTCAGCATTGCGGCCACAATGCTGGGCAGCGAGAGGTCGTTCCCTTCTAGAGCCACTTCGAGGTTGGCTCTCTCCCTATTCCATCTGCAGCAGACCTCTAGCGTGTGCCGGGCTGTGTCATCTTCTGCACCACATTCATGACACTGAGGCCCAGGTTCTCGCCCTATTTTATGCAGGTAGTGTCCGAAGCAGCCATGACCGGACAATATCTGCGTCAGCCTATAAGTAAGGGCCCCATGACCGCGGCCCAGCCATTCCTCCATGTTTGGGAGAACAGCTCCTATGGTCCAGGTCCCATAGGGGCTGTCCTCCAGCATCCCTTTCCATCTCTCGCGTAGCCTGTCTAAGGCTCGCCTAGCTTCCCTTTCCTCTTCCTCTGGGTCTGGCCGGACCCCCCTCTCTCTCGCTTCGAACCTTCTCTCGTGCCTCTCAGCCAGCACCTGAGCATCTAGATCCCACGGCGGGGTGCTGGCTAAATAGTAACTAACCCTAGTGCAATACCGCGTAACTAAGCAGTACTATCAAACATCAAACAATTAACACTCAATACACTCCCTGCATATTTCGCCACACTAGATTTTTTTACTCAAGGAGAGATCTGGTGCCAATTGCAGGGTACAGCGAGTCATACGCACATCCAGAAATAGGTTCATACCTTACTTCTGCATAAAAGTATGAGACAATTAATCTGACGTCATCTTCATTTCTACTACTGAAAGTTTGGTCAAGTCAAGTCAAAATATTCTTTATTCAATTAGTCCCAGCAACGAGCGCTTTTGAATCGTTAAACTAAATAGCGAATGAGAGAAAAAAAAAAGACTACCTCCGGTTCTAACCCTACACCACTGCCTGAGAAGAATCCGGCAAGAAACTCAGCGGGACTTTCTTTTTTCAAATAAAAGTTTTATAACATCTTACGGCTAACATGCATTAATTAAAAACGAAACATAAATTTGATTGAATATAAATACTAATATAGTACATTAACTAGAGATGAAGTCTCTAATAGTCAGAACAATTATATAAATTTAATGAATTTTGAGAAATGTATAGATGTAAAGATATATGTAAAACGGCATACAATTGTTTTTAGTTAAACGTTAAAATTAGCATTATTATACTGCTAGAGATGTAAAGGTCTCTAGTTGTCAGAGTAAAAAGAAAGAAAACAAGAAAGGTAACATATCAAATATGATATTTTATGACTGCTGTGATTCTTATACATTATTTAGGCCAAATAATAAAGAAGTACATAAACATAACATGTTTTAAAAGGTTACCTAAAGTGAATCGACAAAATTTATTGCAATGTTGATTAAGAATAATCTAGAATTAATATTGAATTACAGTTACACCTCATCTATATTAAATAAAAAGGTGCTCCTATGGCCATCTCTAGTAACAGTTGAAATGATAATTGATGAAATAAAAGCACCCTTGTGTTGCTGCCTCAATATTAGAACGCAAAAAGTGAAATAATTATATAGAATAAAGTGATTGTAAATTGTTTTCAGATGACATATTCGGTATCGACGAGGTGACCCTCTACAAGGGAGAGTGGAATGACAAGGTGTATGCGGTCGCTGGTGACGTACTTGACGGGGTAAGTAGGAAATGATTAAGATGCATTTCAAATTTGAACCCTAATAGTAGTCAATAGAGTTCAAAACCAATGTGGCCATATAAGTACACCTCAATATTTTTCTAGCAGCATCAACATAACTGTTATTGATAAGTCTTATAGTGGTCGATAAATAAATTTTACAAATAAATAACGTGCCATAAGTAACTTAGAGATAAATTACAAGAATGCAAATCATATTCAAAACGATACATTATTTTTATTATATCTTGTATTTAGTACCTAATCAATCAAGTCATCTAGGGACCGGACGGTAGAGCGCAAATTGTCCGTAATGGAGTAGCTATCAGTGTAACATATTTTATATGTACGTTCGATTATTGTCGATGTCGTCGTAGATAAAATGTCTACGTGATAATAACTTATGTCATTTGCATTATATCATCCGGTCCCCTCATCATCATCAAGTGTTGGTGATGGTCAAGAGTAGAAACATTTCGAGGTATACATATAAAGTTTTGTATGCATTAGATAGTTAACTTTCCTAACCTTTGGATTCTCTAGCCTGTTTGACAATCAACATCCAGCTCACCTTGCAGTCTGATAAATAAGACAAAGGTCTGATTTGGTCTTCATAATTGAAAAATCAGCCCCATTCAATTGCAAGCTCTGATTTGCATGGTGTAATTTTGTATTGGTAAAGATGAATAAGAATACTCAACTTGCTCAACATTTCACGTTTCAAATGTATATGAAAGCACGCGCGTACTCTTTTAGTTCTCAAGAGTGCCACTAGATGGCGCATCGGTTCAATAATATGATTTAACCTAGCTCAACATTGTGATTTTACAATACGTACTTCCATTTATCTAACATACAGTTACTAAAAAGCTTTGATTACATCATTCAAACAATATATCCTTATTTTCGTGATATGTTCGCGAAGGCTTGCTGGTCTAGTGGTTCCACCGTTGGGGCTGCTACGCAGTGGGCCTGGGTTCGATCCTGGGAGATGTAACGATGAAGTATTTTTCACCCCATTTCTTTCGCCACACTT